>JABSTR010000847.1:0-63100 GCA_013339765.2 Haemaphysalis longicornis | reverse complement strand
TACATTGCTTTATTTGGTTACATGTACATCCATGCATCGGCGGAAGGCATTTCAGGACCCCTTTCGTCGTGCGCCCCCGGAAATGCTCTGCATTTGATCGTGCCCTTCGCGGGGGGGATGTTTCACTGCGTCTTCTCTCGGTCGCGGGACCCGTGGCGCCATCTGGCGGAGGCGCGGCACAACTCGTAGCACTTTCTTTGAAAAAGCGCCTCGAAAGCGCGGCAAATATGAAATAGGGATGACGCGCTTTCGAGGCAATCCGCCGACGCAGCTGCTTTGTGTACAGACTCGGCGGCGAGCGTCCCGGTATTCCGGTGGCGACCGAACCCCATTCTCCACATTGATGAGTTTAAACGCTCCTGACTGATTAACGAGGCGCTTCACGGGGCTACATTCTTGGCGAGGTGATTGTACAGTGGCGTTACGACTAAGGCCACGGTCAACGCCACCCCGTTGCAAAGGGAAGCCGCTAATCATCATCATCATCATCAGGTCATTCCTTTATCATTCCCGTAGGACGCAGTGCTGGTGTAGTGGTTAATTGCTGAAAAAATGCACGCTGCTCTTTGCGCTGCAACAGAAATCAATGGTATGCTAGTTTTACTGTTCCCCAATTAATATGTCGATGCGAGCTAGTGGGTACTTCATCATGGGAACGGGTTAAGCTCCAGGCACAACTGGAGGAAGGAAAACAGACAGGAAAGGGGCGCACTAACAACTGAGCTTTATTCGCCCCGAAAGCGATTATAAAGGCACGAAAAACACCATGTGATACTAGTTGCACCACGTGTGAAGACGATTATAGCTGCCGCACTCGCCTAACTAATCATCCAGATAATCGACCTCACTCGCAAGAAGGTCAACTGAAGGTTCCGGACACATCGGTCCCCATATTTTTTATGACGTATGCCTCGAACACTTCCCGTTCTTTTTTTTGCAATATGAATGAACGGGAACAGGAAGAATCTGGGCTTCACTGTAAGAATGACGCAAGCCAGGGGGTTGCGAAACAGCGTTCGAGACTACCCGAGTGCTGCATTTACCTTTAATTACCTTTAATTAACTGGAGCATGTTGCTTTTCGAATGAAGATAAATCTAGACCACATATTTCCCTGAGCTCTAATTTAAGCAATTTTTTATTCTTCGAGGTCGACCACTGAAAGGTCCTACGAGTACGAGCGATCATACGTCAGCGTGGAGTCCTACGTTACGCCATCGTCAGTGTTGACAAACAGCAGCAGCAAAGGTAGGATTGTTGCTAATAAGAATAGCCTTAGCGCTGCCTCCTTCTTTGGTTGTCGAGTTTTAATTGTGTTAATCGATGCGCCCTTGCCCCGTGGGAGCGGCGGCTGGCCGCTATGAACGGGACATGAAGGGTTCGTCTCTTCTGATCGCTCACTTTGCGATATGTTCAAACTTTCGAAAACTATTCGCGAAAATGACCAAAGCATGCATAATGAACTGATTTTGATGTCTCTGCTAGAGGTCATGTTTGCGATTCACCCGCCTCTGTACTTGCGGCGCTTAATTTTCCGTCGGTGATGCGGTGCTAATGCGGGAGCGATAGGTCGCACGCGTGCGTCAGCAGCGAGAAGAGGCAGTCGACCTTGAGAGGAACTCAGACATGTGCAGCTTTCCCGCTCATGGCAGTCCTTTCAACAGTGATTACACTGCAATTTTTTAGTGAAATGAAAAATTCTTTTACACAGCTAATATTTGGGGTGAATACTTCCTTTGTGCGAAGTTTTCAAGTCGCGCACGTTGCGCGACTGGGTTCCTGAGCCATGGGAACTATCCCATACCAATGCATGGGGAGTTAGATTTGACAGCGAAATACCCAAAAAAATATTCAGAAACCTGAATGTTTCTTTTAGCGTTTTAATGTTCACGTTGACTTCTGGCATTATGCCAAATATCATTTTCCTAAAGTGATTTTTCTAGGTTCCCGAGAGGTTGTAATTTTGAGCGAGAAGGCTGGGCATGGGAAGGAACAAACACATAAGAAAAGGAGAAAGATGGGCACGTTTCGACTCGCCCCAGACAAGCCGCTGGGGCAGCGGGGGTCGATAAGCGGAAGCGATTGACACAGCGGTTAATCTTCGAAAGGTAGCGCAAAACACCACTTTAGGAGAAAGATATGACTCCGGCGATGGGGCAACAGACTCGTGAAGCCGTGGGCGCAAACGTGCAACCGCAACGGCGTTGCTACGACCTGCTTCCTTTCTAATGGCGTCGTCGGCGTTCACCACCAGTGTTACCACCATGCCCCAGTAGTTAAAAACCAGCTCCGAAAACAGAATATGCCTGTCGTGTTCTTGGGGTTTCCCGAGGCCGATCAAATCCCGCTATTGGGATGGCAAAATGCCACGTGTGAGGAGAATAGAGACTCCGGTATGTTCCCTCGGGCTGCTTTCTATTTTTCATGCCCGTTAGGCGAGGGAAAAGAACCCCCGCTGCGTAGAAATGTTAACTTCGAAGCATGCAGACCCAGCGTTAAGCCTCCGGCCAGTAGTTAAAAGCCAGCTTCCGAAACAGAAGATCTCGCTGAATTCTCAGGTGTTGCCCCCCTTGTTGTAAAAGGGTCTATACAATGGCGGAGCGTAATGCACATTCAGGAAAATAGTGACTTTTCATAAAGTTATGCTAGGTGACCAAACCGTTTAATAACCCTGTCAGACGGCAGATTTAATTACATTTAGAGCAAATGTCATTTGCTCTAAATGTAATTATTTCGGTGCTAATACCGAATGACATTCGAGCCGAATCAATATTCTTGACAGCACTGCCGTGTCGCTTGAGAAGTAAGTTCAGTAATTAACCAAAGAACACTGTTTCTAGAATCGGTCAGTCAACTTATGTTTTTCCCTTCACATTGTCTTTCAAGTAAAAAAAGACAAATAAGTACTTATAAAAAAAATCTCGCCCCCAATGTGCGCACTACCCTTTTTTTTATTTTTTCATGACTTGTCTCGTCTTGAGATGTCTGCTTATGGCAACTAAAACGGCGATTTTTTTAATAAAAAATATTTCATTCGTTTTTAACAAATCAGTATGTATGACAACATTCTAGACGCACTTGCACTATAATTTTACAATTTTGGGAATTTGTAATCGTCACTGCTTTCACAATCAAATGACATTTATTTGGCGTGCAGACCCGCACTGACAAACAAAATGTCATTAACAGCTAAAGTCACTCCATTGGGATTATATTACATTTGCCATGTTGCACGGGCGTAACTAGTAAGCAGCATTTAGGCAGTGGCTGGAAAGATGTTTGTCTTGTGCTGTAACTTCGGAAAAATCCTTCTCTGCAATTTAAAGATGTTCGTGTCTCATGTGCGTGCATGACGCTCCCGTACGCTATCTAACATCTATCAATTTTATCTCCAGCGTTACTAGCTATTCCATCCACAGGATCGCAATTTTCATAGAAGAACAAACGGCAGAAAAGTGATGTCGCCACTTTAGATGCAGCTTGTGCGACTTTGGCTGATTGGTCCCAGGCCCATCCAAAATGGAAGAGTAATTTGCCTCGAGGTGCTCGGAGGACAAATTTGTAAGCTCGAAAATAAACGCAGGCATTCAGAAGCCTTGCTTGGCTGTAACATTTGACATGCCTATTGCGCGCTCCTAAGCGAATAAAATGTGATGCTTTCTGAATTCGACTTTGCTCCTCATGCAGATAAACAAGCAGTTTCATTCCAGGCAACGAAATAGGTATCGTGTTTGCACTTTCAGTTGCACAGGCTCTGGCGCTGTCGGCATCCATCTTGCTGGGATGCGACGCTTATTCCATATGCCATTTCGATTGTAGTTATTCGGCAGCGTATACCAATATATATAAAATCAGCAGCATGGATTCGGGAACCAGTGCTTGTGCAAAACACCGCAATTCAAATTTGCGCGAGAAAAATGGGCTTGGGCAGGACATGTCATGCTTATAAGAGCAAGCAGTTGGCACATCCTTCTACAGGAGTGGGCTCCTGTAGATCGTAAACTGAACAGAGGCAGACCTACAGGACTCGATATAGGGATGGAATACGAAAATTCTGGAGCGAAGAATGGAGTCGGTTAGCGCATGGCAGGCGAGCCTGCAAATCATTGAGAGAGGCCTCCGTCCTCCAATAGACCCCCCGCCCCGGTGTCTCCGGGTCTAACTTGTTGCGCTGCCGAGCTAAAGAACGCCGATTAATTCCGGCCGTGTGGGTCACTTTCCAGATAGAGCCGAAAAGCGAAAATGTTCATGTGCACAGGTTTAGGCACGTTAAATATCCCCAGGTACTAATTCATATTACTCCGAGGATCTTCACTACGATAACCTAGGGAAGCTTCGGTGCGTTAAACTTTATCATTATACTGCAATTAAAATTAACTCAACCGAAAGCCAACACCGCAATATTTAGAAAAAACCTGGAGCTTGAGGCGGGTCCCGCCAATGACGAACCACCCTATGAAAAAGGCCCCAACGATATGCACTCGAAAAACGCTTACGAGAACCCCAACAAGGTTACCTCATTGTAGTGAAACTGAAATCTCACTACTGGCAGTAACGGTTGATATGCTAGAATGCCTCGTCGAACGCCACAAATGCGCGAGGTCCGATACACAAAAAAATGACTTATTTTGGTGCATATTTTTACCAGAGATGCACCAAGTTGCCCAACAGTGTGTTCCACGATTGTTTTGAGCGGGAAAAGTGGGTGCTGGTACTCGTTGCTAGTATTTAGCATTAGAGTGCGCATTGTGAGATGTACGACAAAGTGCGCGATGCTGACAGCAATCAACCAAGTACGAAAAAAGATTTTCCTTTGCATATAAATATTTCTGTGAAAAGGTCTTCTTTTTCCGTGCTCCTGTTAGCTAAGAACAGTTTACAAAGTGAGCTAAGGCAATAACCAAAGCTGGTGAGCCTCCGCTAGAAAATTGTACAACCTGTGAAAGCCACATCTACGCACGGTACTTTATTCGCTTCTGAAACTCCAGTCTGTCTGTACGTGCGTTAGCAATCATAAAAAGGGGCAGTTGAAGTTACCGATTTTAAATAGACAGCTATCAGGACATTGTATTGCACCGTAATCGTTTTATTTCATCTCTGCAAGTACATTCTCCGCGATTTCTTTCCCGCTGTGAACGGCAGTACATTCTTGATACAACGTAGTGTTCCCCGGAATGCTGGAATGGCGGTCTATAACAATCATATTTGTCAACATTTTGCATTACATTTCCGAGCACCTGCTATGCTTGGCATGCGCCTGGTGTTCACCCGCTATGAGGCGCTACTGCGCCGCGTTACCGATACTCGATGTTCTCTTTTGCGTGCATACAGCAGCATGCTAACTGTTGATTTCACGGTTTGGTGCTTTCCGCGTGTTGTATTTGGACTCGATAAGGCCCGCCGTACAAACAATGGTTTTCATTAAGGTGAACCTATGAATTTTCGGCCAAATTTTTTTTTCCTAATGTGTCACGGACACCAAAGCACTGTATAGCCAACCATACAACTTATCATCCGCCACCACCTCCCGACAAAACCTTTGCAAGCAGTTTTGACGAGACCTGAGAAAGTGGGGAGTAGGGTGAACTGTTTATTGCGCGTTCTTTTTATTCGAGGGAGAACATCGAGCGCTACCTGTCCAGCGCAACTATTAAGCTTATTTGTGACATAGAGAAGAACTTGTAGCCAAGCAGGCCTACTTCATGGCTGGCTAGGAACACCCCATGCTGTCACAAAACAGATCGGATCACAAAACAAAAAAATGGCCGCGTATCTGCTCTTTTCGTTGCACATGTCGACGAAAGACGATAGTGAACTGGCACCCCTGGCAAGTAAGTGCTTCACTTCTATTTCCCGCTCACCTCTCATGCTGTTCCTGTCCCGTCTCGTTCCTCCAAAGATACACACTATAAAATTGGCTCAAATCAATTATAAATTTGCCGCGTTCCACTACTCCAAGTCGGGTGCCTCGATGCCAGCGCTGCCGTACGGCGGAGACGCGCGTGAATCGAGGCACCAACTACAACTTTCATAAAACCACGTTGCCCTACTCTACGAGCGTTCCGGAACCTATCTCTTGGAACCTTTCGTTGCTGTTGCCGTTTGATTTTTAAAATGCCGTCATGTAGCGTGGGCAACAGGAGGCGATGGTTTTCTGCAGTTGATGTAGTATTTCATTTGCTATCGCGAAAACCGAGCATCCTTGAATTTATTTATAAAGGAACACAGCAAATATCCCTCATGTATTGATTTTCTTGCTTATGTTTGCGCAATGAGTCGTGTTCTTTTTCAACAATGCTGACAAGTATGAACGTTAACACCGAACTTAGACGTTTTGATTTGGCTGTGCGTATATAGGACTATTGCGCAGTTACTGTTTGATTTTGGCCAGGTGGCTGAATCGAGTCACAGACAGACAGACAGACAGACAGACAGACAGACAGACAGACAGACAGACAGACAGACGGACAGACAGACAGACAGACAGACAGACAGACAGACAGACAGACAGACAGACAGACAGACAGACAGACAGACAGACAGACAGACAGAGGACAGACGGGCGGACAGACAGACAAACAGACAGACAGACAGACAGACGGGCGGACAGAACGGACAGAGAGACAGACAGACAGACAGACAGACAGGACAGACAGACAGACAGACAGACAGACAGGCGGACAACCGGACAGACAGACAGACAGACAGACCAAAATTCCTGCAGTTAAGCAGTCCAAGAAACTGTCATCTTTAAGATAATTAGGCGGTTTTTTCAGTACGTTTTGAGACAAGTAGCGAGCTACACAAATGCATCCTGCAGAGCCGAGAAATTAGCCACCACAGGAGGTATTCCGTAAATGTAAACATTCTACCGCTTGTTACATCACATGTATTTTTTTCCCGTTGATGTTTACAAAAGCATGCATTCCGCATTTTTCCGTGCTCCTTAAACACAAAAGCGGCTGTGGCCCGGATGCATCTCTCATGTGAAGTATATTAACATGCCGCTGTCACGTCCCACAGGACACCACTTGCACGGTGTGCTAGCGACGCAACATCCCGCAATCTACTCCCACACACTTTGAAGCTTTCACTAAATTTCACCTATTCATAGCCGAAAGCAACTCACAATTGTTGCCGAGATGCTGCCATAAACATCGCACAAACGCATCCAGGCTGGAGCATAACAGCATTATGGTTAGAGGCCAGCACCGAAAACATTAATTAATGGTTTATGGATACCACTGCCCCCGTAGTGCCGTCATGTGGTGGAACGCCAGGTGTATAAAATCTGTAAATAACATCCCTCCATGCCTCCTGTACAGATGGTTACTAGCCAAGCTGTAACGTGAGGCAGGTGTTTTACGCATGACGTGCGGCCTGTGCATTTCGAAGTAAACGTGTGGGCAGTGTTTGCCACTGTTGCGTTGACACTACTCCACCCGCACCTTCGCCGCCCCTGTCCGCCGCATTCGCGTTATCTCCGCTTCACGCAGTCGCCCGCTTCGCCCGGGCTCTGCTGCGAGAGGAAGAAATTCAGCTTATCTCCCCGCCCTTAATTCTACCTGTTCCCCAACCTGTGCGTGTGCGTGTGCACGTGCGCGTGCGAGCGTGTGTGTGTGTGTGTGTGTGTGTGTGCGTGCGTGCGTGCGTGCGTGCGTGCGCGGGTCTGCGTGTGTGTGGGTCTGCGTGCGTGCGTGCGTGTGTGTATGTGTGCGTGTGTGCGTGCGTGTGTGTGTGTGCATGTGCGTCTGCGTGTGTGTGTGCGTGCGTGTTTGCGCGGGTGTGCGTGTGTGTGCGTGTGCGTGCGTGCGTGTGTGCGTGTGCATGTGAGTGTGTGTGCATGTGTGTGCAAGGCGTTGTGCAGGGGAACTTCCCTGCGTCCAAAGAACCTTTGGATTTTTCTTGCATGTAGCTGTACGATAATGCTTAAAACAGGCGGCCATATACACGCATGGATGCAGGCATAGTTGCCAAGCGGCAGAGCCAAGCGTGTCTGGACATTGAAAGTATGCGCCAGTCAGCAAAAACGCTTCCATACTAAGCCCAACACGCCCGCTGTAAGCATCTTGAACCCTTGTTTAATGTATAGCTATATTCTTCGATAATGCTTAAATGCTATAAGTAAATAAAGCTCCAGATTTGATAGTTAGAATTTGTTTTACTACCTTCATAAAGTGAACTATGAACAACGGTGCGCGTGATTTTCAAAGAGTTTTCCCAACCTTATGCCAGTTGTGCATACACGGGGCTGGTCGCCCGGGTGCCCCGCATGTACTGAAAAGCACGCGGACCGCTGCTGGTATTTTAATTTATCATAATAGTTGATCTGTATCGGTGGTAACGGGGGTGTTCCGTGCGAAAACAAATGGATGTTAAAGTTATATTATGCTATTGACGTTGAAGGCATAAGTTGCGACCAATGTGTACCTCGCGGCGAGTAGACTGACTGCCTCCAGCTGATATGGCATTCTTGCCGGAACGCCATATCAGATGGAGGCAATCAAATGGAGCAATAATACGCATATGTCAAAAAAAACCACATCTATTGAAAGAATGCGAACAGTACAAACAATAAGTGCCGCTCACGATTCCCATCACCGCCTTTTATTAAAGGCGGCTCTTGGATTCTGGCGTTTAACGCGCCGATGTTACACAGACTATGAGGCGCGCCGTAGTGGAGGGCTGCGGATTAATTTTCACCACCTGGGGATCTTTAAAGTGCGACGAAATCTCGAACACATAGGCGTTTTTGCTTTTCGCCTTCATTAGAAAAGCGGCCACCACGACCGGGAATCGAATCCGCGTCTTTTTTCTCAGCAGGACAGGTATTCCAAGCCATCTTCAGTACCAAGATGAGGACTGAATCCGATTTTCACCGGGTGATAGCATTGAAAGTGTCAAGCCACCACTGAAGACGTGCGCCAAGCCTCTGCTCATTCAGCTTGCACTGCGTAGATGTCAAAGCGATTGGCCACAAGTTGCGAAGTTCGTGCGGTGGTTTTCCTGGCTTGTGGATCGGAGGAATAGCCACCCGAAGCCAGTATTCAGGCAGCTTACCACATAGCCACACGTGATTTACGGAGTCCAGAGGCATCGTGAGAGCCCAGGCGTCAATATTTTTATATACCTCATAAGTAATGCCGTCGGGACCCGGAGCAGTCCGCCGTTTAGCTCGATCGATAGCGGCCAAGAATTCATCCATTGTGAACTGTAACTGAATTCTAGAAATAGCAACATGAGTTGGCGGTAAGCACACACCGCTCCGAAAGGGGGAACGGAACCGGAATTGCCACTGGCACAGCCTGAAAGGCAGGAAACAGCGCCCGGACAACGTCGGCGGCGAATTGTGTCGAATCCTTGTTTGATGCAAGGCAAGCGCTAGCTGCTGCTTCCGGAGGGCGACTGCCGGATTCCATGGCGGGAAAGGTGCGCCAGACCGACGTGGTAGAAGATGACGGACCACGAGAAGCGCACCAGACAAGCCAGCGCTGCCTGGACTGTCTTCACTCGTGCCGTCTAGCAGCAGCGGTGAGGCGCTCATACTGCAGCCTGACAGGTATCGACGAAGGGTCCCGGGTGGCAATTACTTCATCTTGCTTATGTTTTGCCCAGAGCTGCAGGAGCCGGAGATGGGGCCATTGGCGGGTCCCCTCCACCCACATATGCTGGGAGGCGTCCGCATGGACACTGCGAAGCAGATCGGTGTGGTCTGGGATAGTCGCTGACAGGGAAGCGTTGAGAGCAGATCCCAGTTCACCACTGTGAAAACGGCTACGAAGGCTACCCGTTGACTCCGGAATAAGACCGATGCGAATTGAGTGGTTATCGTCGCCCCATCAGTCCACTTCACGTTGCCAAGAGCCCATTTGCATACCCAGCCAACCACGATAAGTCACGTGGATAGGGGGGCATCCGTAAGTGGGTACACCGGCGTGTTGAGCTAGTAACGTCATTCAGAAGTGTAAAGCTGGCATCGGTGAAGTGCTCTTAGACCACTCGACCACGCGCACTTGAAGACGGGGTATTCCCTGTCACAGTGCGGAGCATTGAACTCCCCCGCCACGACAATGTGGAAACCAGGGTTAGTTCGCCCCAGTTTGGTAAGCCAACCCAGCCGCATGCGGGGAGCACGACCGCTATAAGGACGCACGTAGCACGACACCAGTATTACCACACAACGCGGAAGCTGAACTTTTACTGCCACCACTTCCTCCCGGTCTGTACACCACGAGTTTAGAGAGATAGGGTTTGAGGAAACTGAGCTTGAACATAAATGGCCGCCTTGCCCGTAGGATTACAAGTTGGGCTGCACCGCCGATCAGAAATGGATGGCTCAGCGTATGCCGTAAATTGAAGCAGGCGGGGGAGAGAGTTCGTCGTCTGAAGCAAGAAAGCCCAGGCATGGAGCTTTCCCAAACGTAGCTTGTCACGCATCTCACCGATTTTTGTAGGGAGACCCCGGCAGTTCCACTGAGCAATATATAGTTTGTTATTGTTCAGGCATGGTTGCGGACTAGTTGTGTGGCGAGGACGGAAACCAGTGTCTGTAGCTGCTGCACCACAAACTGGAGAAGTTCCTTGCGGGTCAGAGTAGAGGAGCTAGGCTGTAAAGGAAGGTCAGTCGTAGACGGGGCGTGCTGACGAGGCTTGGAGAAAGGACGAGGTGGACGTGGTGGGTCTTGAGTCGATTAAGGCAAGTTCTGCCGGCGGACTGTGAATTCAGACCTTCGCGTGTTGAGTTTCTTAATTTCAATATGCAGCAATTGGTCTACGGCCACAAGCTCATCCTCCGCATGAGGCAAGGGCGTCTCAGAAACAGCTTTCCGGGAACGGCGCTAACCACGTACAGAATCTCGATATGTTGACTGCGAGGGAGGCTTCGTAGCTTCCTCTTCCCCAATTGCATCCTCATCCCCTTCCGACAAACAGTCGAAACGGTTGTACAGTGTGTTGCGACAATAATTGGAACACTTTAAAAAATTTTCATGAGTGAACCGCCGCTCTGTTCGCGCTGTTCGAACTTTGAATTGCATTGAGTCGTAGCAGTGAGGGGATAACGGCGCTACATCCCATTATGGCGAATCACTGCTCTGCACTTCCGACAGCTTTCACAATGAGTGGAACGGATTTATTTATTTTTACACCCATTTGCGCAGCTGTTGATTCGGTGCAATCATCTGATGACGGCGCTACGGTCGCTGTCAGCCAACTGCGCAACTTGTGAAAGAGGCATCAGTGGGGGCGAGGGGAATAATCATTGTGATAACCATTGTAAAAGAGCGGTCGGCGGTGACGAGTGAGAGCCACGGAGCGGCGCCGAGTAAATCTGCTTCACCGGGATGAAAACTGGAGAGGGGGGGGTGAGACATATACTGCGTTGCAGTAAAAGGTAAACAAGACAAAATACGAAATAAAAAAGGACTGTGGCTTTAGCTCAGCTAACCGTGGATATCCAAAGCAAAAGTTTGGCTTAACCTGTTAAGTCTTGGTTTCGCTTCGTTAATTTTTCGTTTGGCTGTAATTATTACACTATTCGCACAAAGCATGGCGTTGACTACGGTTGTGGCCCCGATTCCGGAGTTTTCCGAGCCGAACGGCTTCCTGGGCGATATCCACGGTGTGGTTAGACACCGCTTGCTGACGACGGCTCAAAGCCTCCAGCTCCCGCGCAACGCTCAGAGACGGTCTGGATCTCGCTCTTATCCATGGCCAAGCTCGCGTGCACGTGGCGCGTCACGTGGTCATGCGCGAACCGGCTGCGCAGCAGCGCATGCACAGGAAGCTGTATACCGCCTATACTCGGGGGCAACTTTCTGTGCCAATGGAGAGAAAGCCATGGGAGGAGGGGCGAAGTGGCCGGCCGAACCACGACATTTCGCTCCGCAGTTGGAAGTAGTTCTACAAACATTATTCAAAGGGAATAACCTATGAAATTCAAAAACATATATTTCTTTTTTTAAGCCTTGCATTGACAATGCCAATAAATCGCCAGGATATAATCGCCAAGAAGCATTACTTTTTTTAATTTTCGGTTTGTTTGGTTGAGGAAATTACCACTGGTGGCGCGAAGGTTCTCTTCAGAAAAAAAAGTGGCGTCATCGTCGACAGCAGCTACTTTTCCATCCGATAGCCTGCCACTTTATTCGCCGCAAGGGATTTTCAAAAAGCTTCACAACCAAAAGCTGTCAGAACAGACCAAGCAAGTTGTCTGCAACGCGTACACCAAAGTAAAACTGACGCAACCAGGTCTCTCCGCATTTCGTTCGGTTAGCCACCTTACCGGCGTAAGCGAGCGTACGGTCGCACAGCTCAAGAATGAGGTTTTGCGTGGCACCCTGAAGTCCCCAAAGCGCAAAAGGCTTCGTTTTTTGACTTGGAAACCGCCTGCAGTTACAGGAAAGACAAGAGTACAACGGTACGACAGCTTCACCCTTGCTGCTCTCTGACGAAAAGTGCACCAGTACTCATTTGCAACGAGGCGCCAAAGGCAGAAAACATCCTCAGCGATGTGACCAGCGACCCCGACACGGGGCTACCGAAAATGAGTGTCAGAACGATGCGTCGGCTTCTGAATGGCATTGGATTTCCTTTTCGGAAGCGAAAACGTAACTCTGCGCTTCTGGAAAGGGTGGAAATTATCGTGTGGCGGCGGACATTTCTGCGGACCATTCGAGAAATGCGAAAGCAGAAACGGTACGTGGTTACTGTTTCGATTTGGCGGACAGATAGATAAATGTCAATTTCGGTGATTAAAGTAAAAATTTCCTATGCAACCTTTTTTGACAGTTGAAATGTAACAAGAAAAAATAACGATGGAAGTTCTCGTACAGCCAAATTTTTTATTGCTGGGAGTTACATATCAACATCCCTCGGCATGCATACTGGCGTTCACTTTTATTTTTTTCCTGGCGTTTTTCTGCATCCCTGCCTCTTGTTCGTATTTTGCATGCTATTCTGGTTGAGCAATTGAAGAGACAAGGATGCATCGACATGTTCTAATAATCTATGAATAGCACTCACTGACTGGATTTCGTGAGCCATGTGGGTGGTGTACGTGTGCGAAGTTTTTTGTATTGGTATTTTGCGGTACCACCAAAAACTAAACATACCTGCCTGCGTAGTGGAATGATGTTAGGTGCAAGCAATAAATGCCTTCTCTGTCTTAACTAACCCTCTCCCAAAAGAAAAAACGGACATGTATTCCTCTCATTTTCGCAGGACTATATACTACATCGACGAGACTTGGGTCAATGCTGGGCACACCAAGGGCACGGTGTGGGAGGACACCACTGTGTCATCCCGTGAAGACGCCTTTCGCAAGGGTCTAACTACTGGGTTTCGTGCACCAAGTGGCAAAGGTGGTCGGCTCATCCTCCTTCATGCTGGAAATGAGAAGGGCTTTGTGGACAGGGCATGTCTCATTTTCCATGCGTCAAAGAGTGCTTCCACTGACTACCACAGTGAAATGGATGGCCCACACTTTGAGGAGTGGTTCGCAGAACACCTTCTACCCAACATTAAGCCACGGAGTGTTATTGTCATGGACAATGCTCCGTACCACAGTGTTCATCGAAAAGCTGCCGTCGACGTCGTGGCGCGAGGCCGACATTCAGTCTTGGTTGACTGCAAAAACCATTCCGTGGTGGGATGACCAGTTGAAGCCCGAGCTCCTTCGGCTGGTTAATGAGAACAAACACAAGTTTTTTGGGTACCGGATTGAAGCCCTGGCTAGAGTTACTGGTCATGACACTGTTCACCTTCCTCCTTACTCGCGAAAACTGGGCCCGGAGGAGCGTCTTGAGATGGTGCAATCGACACCAGAATCGACAACGTCGTGATTCCGCTAGGTTCTGACTCCAGCAGCTCCAGTCACTGCAGTGACAGTGAAATGAGCGGTGTATATGAACTGATATAAAACCGGTGTGCGCTGACTTATGTGGTGCTAGTCGTGTGTGGCGAGTGACGAGGTGCTTCGTTTACGGTTCTGGTGACCGGAAGCTTGGAAGTACGCTCTGTTCGTTTATGTGGTGCTGCTTTTGTGCGGCAACTTACAGAACCTCCTGTTTATCTTTCCGATGCTCAGCATCTTGGAAGTACGCCTTGTTGGTTATGTGGTGGTGGCCTTGTGTGGCAAGTGACGAGGTACATAGTTTTCCTTTCTGGTGGCCAGAAGCTTGGAAGTACGCTCTGTTGGTTTATGTGGCGCTGCTTGTGTGCAACAACTTACAGGACACCTTGTTTACCTTTCTGATGCCCAGCAACTTGGGAGGTAGCTGCTCATACGGTGCTGGATTTGTGCAGCACCAGGCAATCATTAGGGATGCTTGTTGTCAGTATGGGAATTAGTCTTCAGATTTTCAGTTCTCTATTCTCTAAGTGATTCTCTAAGATTCTCTAACGTGTGATTCTTACACTGCAGTTGCATTGAATGAGAGTAGTCACCTGAGCAAAGTGTTTAGACAGGGAGTGTAATTGAGGAGTTTTATGTCGGGACCAGTCTCTTGCAAAGCTATTGAATCCGGGATTTCAGGCAATTTGGTTAGGAGCACCTACATAATACCCGCTTGTTTCGGCATCGACGATGGTTTCGTTGCCACACAAAATTGCGTTCAGTGTTCTTGGTTAAGGTCGCCATCACTAGGAAGGGCTCTAGTTTGTCACGTCTTCCGTCTGTGTCCCTGCGGTGTTTCTGAAGTGCTAAATATGCCTACCCTACTAGCCTAATGTTAAGCCTTCGTATAATAGAAAGGGGGCGTTCAGGGTTCTCGAATTGGAGAGGTTGTGGTCAATGGCAGTTGGGTGATGTTGCCCATTCATTCAAGTACTTTGGCGTGAAGGTTGTGCATGGATTGTTGTAGCGCAGGTATTTTGCTCAGTCGTTTTGTCTTTAAAAGATAAGAAAAATCTTCAACAGTCTGCACGAAGTTGCTGCGTGGTGGCGACAGAGCTTGCAGTCATGGGGAGGTTGATCAGATTCTAGTTTCCGTTTGAGAGAGGGAGGGTTGGAGTGCGATACAAGCGTTCGTTGTGCCAGAGTAAAGCATTTAGGGACTCTGGTTGTGCTTTTGCCTGTGCTGGTGCGCCCGGGTGGGTAGGGGTGGGCGAGTTGAGACGTTGTCGGAGAGCATGATTTTCCTGGGCAAGGCGTGCGCTCTCCTCGCGGAGTTGGGTTGCTTCGGGCAGTGTGTCCACTTCGTGAAGTGCTTAGTGTCTAGTGCACTGCGCGTGAATTGTTGGGGAATGGGTAGCGGGGATATCTAATCTGCTTCAAGCATGGTCACTGCAGAACCGCCGCCAAACCTTTAATAACGCTGAAAGAGTGTCGAGGACTAAGAAAACACACAATAAAAGCAAATAACCAATTCACTAAGACTTGCTGATAATACTTTTCTACACACTGAATTTTCTCACAGAGACGAGAAACAAAACCCTGCGCCATAAATACGTAGTGCTTTATTCAGTGGCTGTACACAGTCAAACAGCATCGGGAACAGTGCACTCGGTTAATTAGAAACCCGGTAAATAAAACGATAAAATACAATAATACAATACAAATCCAACACAATACAAATACAATAAAAACCGTACAGTCAGTCACCAATGCCACCCGAAGGCGCTGCTATGAGAACATAAAAACTGACAGAACATGGAAGGCGATTTGCAACAAGTCTTTAAAAGATGTCATTTACAACGAACATGAAACAAGGTTTCACGTAGGCTCCTCATTGTACAGGCTAAACGAATGTCCAGACAAACTCTTGGAGACTTCCCCGATCGGACTCCACTCTACCACACATGACACCAGACTGGTCGCATTGGGTTGTTTGACGGCCACGTTTAACCTCAAGCAAACACAACGGACATGTCATCACTAAGGGTATGAAACCTATACCTCCACGAGCGCCCCCCCCCTTACCGCCCTCCTCTCCCAACCCATGCACGCATAAACGGGCAACCTGTCATAAGCGGGTGCTAAGAAATGAAAGATACTGTCGAACATGTCGCTCTGAAAGCCCTTTAATCTAAAGAGTGATATTGGCCTTTACCTTTTGAACTGGGTAGTCTGAGCAAATGTCGAAATGTCAGGACCCTAACAGCAGATACCCACCTCTGTTTGCATCTGACCGTCTATGCAAATCCCCATTTTCCACCCGGCCTACACAATGCGCCTTAAGGAGTATTCCATCGCCTGCGCCGGAACATGGCTTACACCCGAAGCTTCAAGTTCAGAATAGGGTGGCAGAATTCACTAACGAGCCCCAGGTGCGCTCTGTGCGAGACTATAGAGCAATTGTGTACCTACCCGCGATTTACTGTGGCGCGAACAACAGCAGAATGCTGCCAGTCTCGTTTACGACGAGGAGCAAGGCTCCAGTTGTGTACTTTTTGGGACTCTGAGCCACCAATGAAAATCCATCTTCAGGGACGAAATTTTTGCTTTATTTTTACGGGACTCCGCAGTAGAAAAACAATATTTTCTGAAATTTGCTCTTCACTACGTGTGAACGCGTTTCCACTGTTATGTCCCGTTGTGCGCTATCGGCACATGCATAGAACGAATTCAGCAAATACATTTATATTTAACGATGGATTATCATTCAAGCAGGGCTTTTCCTCTGGCTTGTACACAGCACTAATTGGTGAAGTTCTCTCATTTCGTCTGGAGCGACAAACATCCTCGACAGCAGCTGAGCTTTGAGAAAGCAATCGTTTATTTCCTGCGCCTTGTGCCTCACCAGTGAATTATCTTCACGGACTCCAAAGAAGCTCTGCAAACTCTATTAAGGAGAAGTAAATTTTCGCCCTACCAAGTCACAGCTTTTTACATCTCATACCGTGACCACATTGCTTGCTCTGCTGGACGCAGTAGTGACAAAACGGCTCATGAAGGTTTTCTGCAAATACCGCAAGGTGTTTTTAAGAAAACATTAGCTGCACCATGGTTCCCCACTCTGTGGTGACCGAAAGCAACCGTTTATGGAATAACCTGCAAAATACCCGCTGCCTTTTACACACGACTGACCCAGGCTCTGGAGACAGCTCCCTCGTAACCTGGAAAGTTACACCATCGTCTACGGCTGAACTTTGTATTCGAAAATAGTTACCTATCTCGCCTTGGAGCGATGCCAAATCCTCACTGTGATAATTGTGCTTGTGTCGAAACAGTTGAACACATATTATTAGAATGTGCGGCCTGAACCGAGATCCCACTTCCTTGAAAACATTGAAGGTCTAGAACAAAGACCAAAAACTCTCAAGATTATTTTAGGACCACTGACTTGTCCCTCGAAGCAGCTCCAAGCTATAAGGAGTGTCTTCTCTAATTTGGGTGATATCGGCCTAATTTCAAAATTGCAAATTACTTGGCCCAAGCTCGGAAGAAAAAACAAACGCGTGTATGTCCGACACCGCGCCTTAGCACCCGAACGGTATTTTTTCGTGTTTCTCTGCCCAGTTCTTTCTCGGGCCTTTTATTCTTACATCCCCAGTCCTCAGCAGAGAAGCGTACAGGCGACTGTAAACGCCAGCAAACTTCCCTGCTTCTTCAATAAAGAGCCTTCTCTGTGTGTGTGTGTTGGCACCATTGAGTCTACTTTTTTCAAATTTCTATTTCGAGTCTCCTTTCTGGCAGTTCATGGCGTCTTTTTATATTTAATTTTTGTTTTCTCTCTCATTCTTGTACTATTCACAATCTCCAACGTCCACCTCAAAGCATTGTAGTTATTCCCACTGTGCTATCAGAGCTTATCTCCACAGTCAAAATTGCAGTTTCCTCTCTTTTTCTCTCTTACGAGGCAAACTCGCGTCTTCTTGCAACAGTTTTTTCGGTCTTACGAGAATAAAAACTTGCACCAAAAATGCAGTATAATGGTTATAGGAGAAAGTAAAGACAATGCCGCACATTTTTCTCTTCTAATTTTTTTTAACCGTCTGTAGCAATTTTTGTTGCAAGTTGGTCAAAATCATAACAGAAGTAGTTTTTATTGTGCCTCATTTTAAAGCAAATATATTAGGGTCTTGTCGTATGGTTTGCGGTATTTAATAACTTTATAAATAGCTTATATTTGTGCTTTATCCTTTCCCTGACACTACGCGGGATTATGTGTTCCTTGGTAGCCTTTCCTTCTGAAACTATCTCCAGGGGAAGATTCAAGTACCTTCCCTGAAAAGGCGAAACACTTTTCATTTGCTTATTCTGGGATTTTGAAGTAACACCCCCTATGCCGATGTATCCCAGCTATTTCCTAACGAGAGGTTTGTATTGCTTTACTATAACATTTTGACATTTTTATATGCATAGTTTACGGCATCTTATGAAGCACAAATTTCCCATGAAACTGGTGCCTTTTGTTTCAAGAAATAACTTAAATGAATAGATATACTTACCTTCTGGTATTAAAATACGCGTAGTGTTTTTCCTTTGGCTAGGGAGACCATTTGAGAACATTTGTTTCAAAATTATGTTTCGATGTTGATGGATGAAGCATGTCTATGTGTCTATGTTCAGGTTCGCTACCATCCTAAATGTTATACCGCCTGAGTTCCGCAACAAAATAATTACCGTTCGCTCCATTAAACGTTTATTCTTTCTCTTTATTCGTCACGAAAACTATAAAATATCACAAATCCATTATAAGAAGAACACATGCACTGTAAATATCAATTGTGGGAAAACCAGCATTGTTCATGAAAATCACAATGAAAGCACTTTTAATACGCTTATTACTAATTCCCAGCGTTTATGGCTTCAATAAGATGCTTCACAACACACACTTTCACTATAAACACCTTTGAAGGAAACAAGGTTTCAGCGCGCTTTTTTGTATCAAAGCAAAACTAAATTTCTATAGAAAAACCTTAGGTGGCCCTACCTATTTCTTGCAGAATTATGATTCGGATGATCACATATATGATTACCTTAAGTAAAAATAACAAATACAAAACTTCACGAACCGTTCCACAAAACTGCTTTGTTCAACTGACTCAACATTATGGACTAAGGAGCAAACCTTGCTGCAATAATTGACATTTCACCGCCTTTAGCCTACTGATTCAGCATTCTCGTTTAGTTATTTGATATATCAGCACGCCATCAGAATAATACACTGTATCGTCCACGGTCTTTAAAACACGACCTTTCACAGGCTACCTGAAAATGAGGGAGGGATAGCTGCAAAAACTGCTGCAGGTTAATCTAACAAGGTTCAAGTGGGACTCGTTAGCAATTCTTGAGATTGACTGTCCATTTTGTAACAACCGATATGCTTTTAACAGTGTACCAAACGTCATTGTAGCCAACACGTCATCACAATTGCCTAATCGCAGACATTTCTATGGACACCGCAAAAAAAAAATCCCGAAATTAGCTTGTCTACCTGAACCACAAATCACAGTGTCTATAAAAGTAAATATGCTTATCCCGGGTTAAAAAAACAAAGAAGCACAATATACAACCTTAGGAGGAAAAGTTTTTGGTGTGAGGAATCTTTTGTATTATAGTATGTCTGCTGCTTGCATTGCTGAATACTTGATACGTGCTGCTAACTCATTTTATTTGCACGTCCCAACGACTGAGTTCTTGCTCACTCATCCCATTCAGGTGTGTTTTGTAACACTAGATTTTTCCGAAAAAAGCCCTCACTAGACCACAGCTGTCTGCTCTCTATATTCCAAAAAACAGCTGTCTGCAACTTTTGTGTAATACTGCTGGTAAATTAAGCCGTAACATGGCAACAAGATGCTTGAACACATAGTGTTAATAAGGTCTGCTCTTTTAATGTGTATGAGTATTCTGGTACTACATGAGAATTCAGTTACCCCCAAGGCTGACAAAAACATCAGATCACCAGGACCGCATAAAAAGTAGTCCATCAAAACATGATTTCTCAATGATTGTTGCGATGCACGGTACCAAACAAAATATCTTTTACCACACTGTGGCGATTACTCGGTACTACAAAACACCATCTGAACGACTGTTGTGGTACACTGTAGTCATCTCCCCATTAAGAACCCACAAAACACAGGTATGCGCTAACCCATCAATCATCGGATAAGTTTCGTTTTAGCGCCTACACCAAGGTCCTCCAGAACGTCCTGGTAGCCACGACGATGGTCAACAGGATCAGGAGATGGATCGGCCCTGCATGTGATATAAATAAACGGTATTCGTGAAAAACCGGCCAAACTTGGCGCTTAAAGGGACCATGCAGTCAAAATACGAGCTTGTTTTATTCGAAAGATTTCGTGTTTTATATTGCCCCAGCGCTTGTCCGGCAGCAAACAATGCCGTATTTACGGAGAAATTAATCGTTATGCTAAAATATACATTCCCCCGCCAGATCGTGCGTTGTTGCCCTAGAGTTGATATACTGACTCTAGAGGGAAAGCGCTCCGCTGAGTCAATGCATTGGAACCGTACGACACACAGTGGCAGATATGATAGAACAATTTGAAGGTTGCCAGCTGAGCTTTTGCTTACTGAAAACGGCGAAAGCGATGGGTTGTAATCTGGTACCGTGCTACTGTGGCGTTTCCGCGTCCGGCTAGCGAAGCAAGCCGGGAATAATTGTAATATGGCGGACCGCTGGCCAGGCGGATTTTGTGTAGGCGGCATCGACAGCATTGCGTAGTTTATCTCCTGTGGGTAGGTAACCAGCGTGTTTTTGGTTTAGCGTGTGACTTATATGTACTGAGACTATTTGAACAAGAGACTATTTTAACAAGAGACTATTTGTAGCAACGCTCACACAACACTTTCGCGCAAGCTCGAATGCGACTGATCGCATGCGCGAGGACGCCAAGGGATCAGCTGATCCGTACTGGGGCGCACAGAAAATGAACGTCCGTATGATCTCCGAGCATTTTTGCGCTGTGCCGCTTTATTTGCCATTCTGTGGCATTTTGCGAGTCGCTCAATGCTTTTCAAACGAAGTGAACTGTGGCTTTAGCTGAATGTAAAACCGTTATTGACACCAAAAAAAAACGTTATCGCATGGGCCAACGCTGATATTGCCGGTGAGTCCCGGCCCTTTGAAGCACAGGAACGCAAGAGCGCGGTCAATCGCAGGCCAACGGAGCGGCAGAATGCATGCCAAGGGAGTATGCGAAATACAGTCAGCAGCGTGTCCCGTTTCTCTTTCTGTCTGTATTCGTCATGTTCTAGCTGCTTTCCATCACTTCAAAGGGAAAGCTTGCTGGACGGAATGGGCAGTATTGAATGGGCAGTAATTTGCCGCACAGAGCGCGCGAGGATAGAACATTGACTTATTGTGACTGATTAAAAACAAAACCGCATTTCTTTACCTGTTTTTTGTTCTAACTTCCCGAAAGTTTGCGCGAAAGTTCGAAGCACGGAGAGCTGTAAGAAGTTCCATGAATAAAACAACTGGAACCGAACGATTATAAAAGCTCCTTTTATTTCTCTTCCAACGGGAACGATCGCTGGCTGCCACTCCGTAGCCTGTATTGAACTTGCGGTAGTCAAGGTCAGATCGGAATTGCTGTTCCGACGTCTATTCAGGAGCAATAGATAGGGTGCTTAACGTGAAGAAACGAATGACAGCCTCGCCAGCGCCCGGGGAGGCACTTGCTCAGCGCGTGGATCCGAGTTGTACCAGCTGTACACGTCTTGCACGCACGCAGATCTGAGCTGGAGACTGCACGCACACTGCGCAGGGCAGGCGGAAGGGCCTTGCCAGTTCCTAGTACACTTAAAGAAAATCGAAACCAAAACTGAACTACGCCATTACTCTTTGTTCGCTAATTAGAGCCTAATTACACTAAAAGTTTTTATAGAGCTAGTTTTATTTACTAAGGCAATTATTTGTAACAATTTTGCTTCAGTTTTTTTGTTTAGTTAAGTAATTACGGAACAACTTTTTTAAAAGGCTGAATACAATTTATTTGGCAACCATGGGAATTGTATACACGTCAGCGCCCACGATTCGTACGGTCTCGGAGCTCGCTTTATCCCTCTGGTTGTTGTGACGTCTCCCTGTCATGAGGGCTTCCAGTGCGCCATTAGGCTCTGCAAGCCTTGCTTAATGTCAGTCCTCCCAGATGGCGCTGCCATAGTCAGCGCGCGGACCGTTGTGCGCCTTTGCTTTGTTTTTGACCGCATTTGCTCCTGACATGTTTTTTTTTTTTTTGCTCTTGACGATGTCACCCGCGTTGACGTCCGTAGTCGTAGTCCGCACCCCTCCGCCTACACTATATAAAAAAAAATACTATCCGGCGCCTGGTTTCGATCCCTCGACCCTGCGGGCGGAACGCAATGTACATGGTGCTCTTCCAACTGCGCCACAAAGCCGGCACAGAATGGGAGGCTACGAACGCGCCTTATATCCTTGACTACGTCAAGAAGCTGCTAATACAACGCATTCACTACCACAAACTCCCCAAACACTAAACGTTAACGCAATACACCCACCCCCTATGCGACGCATTTACTCGAGTCCCCCTCGCGGGGAGATGGGCCCAATTTTTACCATAGAAAGTAATCGTTTCGTGAAACATGCGGTGTGCTTGACCAACAGGTTCACGTAAGACAACGTCGTTTACGCCGATTGGCCAGTGTCGTGTAAGACAACTACGAAGAGGCGGGCTGCTGTGGAGCTAAAAAAAGCAGGCAAGCACAACCAGCACTGCGCATCGGTACCTCTATGTTTACGTCTATTTTCGTACCTTCAATTGTTTGCTCCAACATTCTTACTACGTTAAGATGAATATGCATTACATTTAAGCGCAAATAGCTCCTTCGACAAGCTTATAAGCCCTGCCTCGTTTGCGTTTGCTTTTGCCTGCCTCATCCATTCACACAGCTGAGCATGGGACACATCGGTTCAGTTGCAGGAAATGAGCTAATGGGTCGCATGGCCATTCCCTTTTTCCCAATTATGTAACTTATTTGAGCGAAGTGTGCATTAAAAGTAGTGTCGGTATGATTCTAACGTGGCAATCTTTTGAATGAACCAAATTTGTGTTTTCTCTGCATGGCCCCTTTAATAAGGGAGGGGGCCATTGGTTATCCCCCCTTTGCAATTAGCAGAAGTAGCATGTATCGGAAGACCGTCACCTACGCTTTTTTGCGAATCGACAACTTCTCGCCCAATATATAGAATCCCGGGTGGCGCAGAACGTAATGCTACCATGCTAGCTGCGCTGTTTCGTGCGCCAGCTTTCATTACGCGTACGTGGTGTGGGTTTAAAGATGAGGTGTGGAAATTCTGCCTAAGGCTGCCGACGTGGAGAGACTGTTTTTCGGGGGTAAGGTTAACACGAAGCTTGCGCTAATCTTGTCTAGCAGACGAAATAGAAGTAAGAAATCATACATTCTCCTTATTTTCGCAGGTTCCACTGAATAAGAATGTTAATCTTGTTTGAGAAGATGTTCTACACGTTTCTCATCAGTTCACTTGAGGCCAAGAGGTTTGGCACTGTAGCCACTCAAATCCTGTTTGCTCATGTGTTGTCACCACATGCGATAGGGACAGACGAGGAGATAATTTATCTCTAATGAAATTAAAAGGTTTATTTCTATGTAAACATATGCCTGTTGTGTGAGCGTCAAGCATAGCTTAGCGTAATGGTCGCCGGGTCTGCACATGCTTAGGTGCTCAAACACAGTGACTTGGTAATATTATTTGAGGACCTACGTAAGAAATACTTCTAAGCCAAGTTGTGCGGATTTTATTCTGCACGAGTAGGTGCACAATAAAGAACAGAACGAATGTCGGCAGATTTGTTCATGCATGAATTTTTCAAACTGCATGTAACTTTCATGCAGGTATTTTGCAAGGGCACCCTTCCAAAGAGTGGCTTTGATTATCGGGGACTATATCCAAAACATACATGATCCAGTATGTTTTTGGTATAGCCCCCGATCATCGAAGCCACTCCTAGACCGGAGATCCGCCCATTCCAAAATGTTAACGGCATAATAATAAACACGCTTCGATTAGCTTTAACAAAGTCGTGTGTGCATGAGATTGGGGCCAGTTGTGAGGCCCAGGTTAATAAGCTTAAAGAAGTCGGCAACCACGAGAATTCCATTGGGCAAACCTGCGAGAGGTTCATGAAACTTCTCAAACGCAAACCGGACCAGCAGCAAAAAACAAGATAAAAGGAAGGAGAAAATAGCAAGCAGTCATTCCATACGTGCACCACTTATCACATGGTATAAAGAATGTAGCAGGAAGATACGGGGCAAATGTCGCATTCTATGTACACTCAGGCTTAGCCGTGTTTGCCCGGCCATACACAGAAAGATAGATAACAAACAAAAAAAAATCAATAAGAGGCTGCAGCATCAATCAAGATGATAGGCTTGTGCCCTGTCGTACAGGTATTGTGTACCGGTTGCCCCTCGATTGCGGAAAAGTGTATATTGAGCAATCGCCTAGGTGTGTTAACACGCGCCTGCCGGAACATTTTTGTAATCTAACAAAGGACACCTCTTCTCATTTACCAGCACACTGCCGAGTATGTGACTGGAAGCCGTGTTTTGATGAGTATGACATTTTGTTCACACATAAAGACCAGCTGTCACGAGAAGTTGTTGAAGCCTATATCAACAACAGTCGAACCGGATGTGTAAGCCAGCCTTCTCTGGCGCTGTACGAGGAGGGAAAAGCTTTTTTAGATGTCACGCAACTCTGTGAGTGTTTCTCAGGCCTCTACGCGGTTTCATTATATGGTTCAAATTTTGTCGGTTTTCACCACATCAGATTGTTCGTGTTGGCTATAAATTTGTGTTCCTTTCCAATAGAATACTAGTTGCGAGTCAGCGCCCTTCTTGTGAACTTCTTCTGTGTCCCTCGTCGTTTATTGCACTGTTACATTATATCATCGTCTTTATGGCTTCATGAATTCGATTTCACCGTTGTCTACAAGAGCGGACACCACCACACCAACGGTGGCTGTTTGTCCCGCCTGCCTCAACAAGCGCAGCCATTTGACGATAAGCACTATGACGATTTCTTAGACGATTTCTTAGATTCCATCTCTAGCACGCTGCCCGGTGCACTCGTGTTTTAGGAAGAGCAAGAAAAAGATGCCAGCTTGCAGCCATTTTTTGCCTGCACACAAACGTCTCACTCGTCGACTTCACCGTTTCTCGTCCGAGATGGTCTGCTCTGGAGACGGAATTATTCCTCGGGTGGTGCTCGTTTTCTGCTTGTCGTTCCTGAGAGGCTTCGCCCTGTCGTCCTGCATGCTATGCACGACGATGGCACCTCAGGACATCACCTCAGTAAGTCACCAGATGCGAGGTGTGCCAGCGCTACAAGCATCACACAGTTCCTCCTTCACGGCCTCTGCATCCGATGCGTCTAACTACGACCCCTTTTGAAAAAGTATGAGTTGACTTGCTTGGGCCGTTTCCCAAGTCGGTAGCAGGCAATCGGTGGATAATCGTGTGTGTATTATATGATAGCAATGTGGAAATGACTTCTCTGCCATCTACTACAGCTTCAGATGTCGCACACTTTTTTCTGCACTTCATCATACTGCGCCATGGTGCACCCCGCATGGTTATAAGCGATCGCGGGCGACAATTGACAGCGGATGTGGTCGAAGAGCTCTTTCGTCTCTGTGGATCACGGTACCGACACAGCCCACCGTATCACCCACAACCCTATGGCCTGACTGACCGAACAATTCGCACACTGACAAAAATGTTGGCCATGTACGTCTCCTCGGACCACAAAAACTGGGACGATGTGTTAGCTTTCATCATCAACGCCTACAATACCGCTAAGCACGGTGTCACGGGATACGCACCCTTCGTTTTTCTATGCATGTGACTGCCAAGCAGCTTCCTCGACACTATCCTGCGCTTTTCTCTTTATGAAGATGTTTCTATAGCGCATACTCTCTTTCGTGCTAAAGAGGCACGTCGACTTGCCCGACTACGGACATTTACGTCTCAGGCGAAGACCAAGGCACGATATTACCGACGACACGCACCAGCGTCGTACATTTTACCGGTCGACGCAGGTACGCAAACGTGGTTTTTCCCAGAAGTTTTTATCAACCGACACAGGCCCTTTTCTTGCTGTGCGAAAGTTATGTTACCTGAATAAAAAAATCGCCAGAGTGACGTCGCAAGACCGTCGATCCCGCAAGACTCAAGTTGTTCACATCGCCCGGCTGAAGCCTTGCCGACCGCGACAACTTCAACTCGCTCGGTTAGCTTTGCCTCGCACCGGGGAAGTGTTACAGAGAGCTTCTACGAGGGATGTCTTATGGTTCACAAAGAGAGGCATTGGTCAAGGGCATTGTTGATGAGTAGAAGAGGAGGTTGAGGTTGGGTCTGGGCCAGCCGCCTCCCGATCTGTTCGCTCACCTGTTCCTGGATCTCATCACTGTAAACAAACCCATTTCCTCAATCAAGACTGTGTCAATACATATAGCTGCGCGGGTGGAGTGGGTACCGGGACACGCAGGCGGGATCGGCAACGAGACCGTTTACCCTTTCGTGAGCGAGACCGAGGAACTCCATTCCGACCTAGTGTTACCTGTACGATTCGCGCGATATTTCCCTGAACCCACAGAAGCCAAGGCCGCGGCCAGGCACACATCCCCACGGTCGCTGCGGAAATGGACACCGCCAAATCCATCTCCACTGCCCGGTGGATTGCCATGTGTCGAGCAAGTGCTACTAAAAAGTCACGGGCTGGAGCCGCACTCACCCAGGATACGCTGGACAAGTGACGCGCCTATGTGCCAAAGTACCACCAGTATGCTGGCCACAATAAACAACCTGTCACAGTTATTATCTGCACCTACTGCTCCACAGGAGCCACGCCCCGTGTGCACCACATGTTGTGGGAGAGTACGGGTAACCGTCTAAAGTATCTCCCGCCCAGAGTTGAGCGACCTCATGACTGAACACAAAGATGAAAGTCTCGAATACACGGCAGACGCTGCTTCCTTTGTGGGAATTTGCCCGCTCCGCAGGCGTTGACCGCCGAATGTATCCTCTCAAACTTCACCCCCGCCCTTTCTCCCCCTATCCTCAGGGCCCCAATGTGTACACAATTTGGTGGGTGCCCTAACAACTGTACCTGTTGTTGTCAATCAAGATTTCATTCATTCATTCAAATAATGTTATTGTGTTATTTCGTTTGATCATTAATAAACCGCCACTACGTGAAACTTGAAATATGCTTGCACATTGCGCGTCCGTAACCGCTTTTGCCACGCCAAAAAAAACTGGAAATTACCTGTCATGTGAGACGAGACTCCATCGTACACTGAAGCTCCATGAGGGATTCCATGTTTAGCAGGATCATCTGAAATGAAATAAAAAAATGTCGGTCGCAGTTACAGCCGACATAAGCCACACCGACAAACCGTCTTCGCCATCCAAACCAGGAGATAGTTCCGTGATAATGTTTACTGGCCTTTTACTGCACAAAACGTCTTTACAGCTCCGTAGATAACTTAAAACACTGTTTTGGCATACTTAACTCTCCAACGCACGCGAAGGTAGCTCACAGCAACACGCATTCTATGTGGGCTCGATTTCTAGAGGAAACATCAGGCACAATAGCTGCTAGTAAAGACAGCAGATAATAATACGTTCACAACGCCACTTCGGGCACGCGGCATTAAACGTGACGCGAGCGCACAGTTGCCAATGTGTATACGCACTGCAATTCTCACATAATCATTCTTATTATTGGTTTTACCTACATATATTTACACGAAAAAACCCCGCAATTCATGCAACAAATACTCGTACTGTTTCCTTAATGTACTTTTAATATCAAGTAGAACATCTAAAATATGACCGGTACACGCATAAGCAAAGAATCAGATTATTAAAACCAAACAGAAGGAAGAAACAGGGCCAAGGAAACATGGGTTACACTACCACAAACATTTTTTTCGAACACAAAAATAGCCACAAAAAATATTTCGATAGGCCTCAAGCTGTTTGCCATCACTTTTGTTTAGGCTATTGGTGTGCTCTCACAAAGAAATTCGCCGCCGTATATTTTAAATCATACCGAATTTTTGACCCTTGTTAATTATTGTAAATCTTGCAGCAGTACAAATCTGCATGTTCTCAAAAATGAACATGACCCCCTGTTAAGTGAATAGGAACATCACAAACCTAAATGAATCAGACATGGAGCCTCAGAGATTCGTCCTTTATATACTAAGAAGGCCGTAACTTTCGGTGCGTGCACACATAGTTATCACATTGTAAAATATTAAATGACCCTGCGTTTTACATGCCACTGCTGCATTTATTTGTGCATGGGTTTGCGTATGCACGTCAATCAGTTATCGGGCTGGTAGTTCCCATTATTGATATTTTCTCATCGAAGGAGCCTCTACACAGTGCTTACCATTTGTGTAGATGGTGCACTCATCCGAGGGTCGATTTCTGAGACGAATGTCACCCGCGTAGAACTGACAAACTCCACGCTGCATTCCTTCGGCGGCGCAATGCTGAAAGTGCTTGCATTCCAGTTCAGTTTCTTCGGAACAGTTTCTTGCACACTGGCGACTAGTAACATTATGAAATGTGGCAGAAGGGGCTGGCTGGTAGACCTCCCGAAATGGGTACGCTTTGTAGCCTTCAACGTCTCCTGACTTGCCTTAAATGAAGAAAAATAGAAAGAGCGCAAAAATAGTTATTAACGTGTTTTTTTAACATACGGTACTCCCCTCTTAAAGCGAGTAACGTTATAAGTATACGTCTACCCTTTGGTAACTGGGATTAATCATAATTCATCACGGCCACTTCAAAAGAGCGAAATTCGACACACAACTAGCAGCCTATAACAGATTGAGGGTAAAGTTATGAATATGATATTGGAACTCTACATTTTGATTAGTACAAAAAGAGAATACCGTGGTTATCTATGTAGCGTATTTACACACAATCGATCGATGGTTTTGGCAGCAATTGTTACAGCTATAAATGCAACTGGAGAAGAACTGCGTCATGCTGGTTCTCCGTTTGTAAACATCCTGATGCAAGCCCAACAAGCAGCACACGAAATGTCAAAAATGAAACATCCCTGGGCATGCTGCATCTTTGCAGATTATTTTTATGTGTACCATGTGATTACGTATGTTGGTTGTGATAAGAAAGTACGGTCGTTCCCCTTGAGTATTCTATGTGAACCACCTTACTATTTCGCATCCGTGACCTGACACCCAGATTTTACTTTTAGGTTTGCGTCATTTCAACTGTTGCCAATGCTGAAATCCACTCACGGGCATGTGCTTCACAACGCACCCCCCTGTCAAAATCTTTAAGCGAGGTATGCTTACGTATAAAAATAATTCCGTGCCCTAGTTAATACAGATAAAGAGCTTCATGCATTTATACTTCCCAACACAACATTTTGTGTATAGGTGTGAAGCAACACCTCAGAGCACAATTTTTTTTTTACTTTGAGCTCTGCGTTCGTAAAGAGCGTTCACATACCATCAATGCTTGTGTCTCCGGCTCCGCACGCAAGAAGCCATGTCAAGAACAGAAAAGCTGTCCCCACGAGTACAGAAAGCCTCCCCATCGCACGCCCGCTTGAAGCCTGCAAGGAAGCAAAAATGTGGTTGACCTTCCTTCCAGACAATTGTATAGTGCAATGGAAAATTTGAGCATCTGATAGGGCGAGCGCTGCAATAGGAAAATAAATTTAATCGTCGAAAAATCTCCCCTTCGCCAACACGAAAAATGCCGTAAGCGTTTGAATCGATACATTAGCTCTACTACTCTTGCTGCTAAGAACCTTACCTCCAGGCTACAGGGGACGAACAGTGCGTACCTTTAGGAGTTACTAAAGATAATTCAGAGCGAACCTTTATACGACACCAGGGTGCCTGGATGACCTCATTGCGGCGTCATAGCGGTTACAGTAGCCCGTCGAACCCGTTTTCCCCTCCCGATATATCTAACAGGCATTTCCATTTCCCACGAATGAATCGCCAGCAATAATATGTGTGCGTAGGAAAGCATGCGTAAAAAGGTCTAGCGCAAGATGTGCGCTCTAGGCGCGGACAGCGCGGGCTTGTCGGTGCCGGGCAATTCTCCTGTTGTGAAGGTGAGATAACAGACAACTTATCACTTGTAAGGTTGTCACTCCCGGACTACCTCTTCCTTTTCTCAATGGAAAGCTACTGGCCTTTCTTATCGTTTTGGACAGGGATGGGCGATGCCAAACTGTTTTATGACAAACCCGGTTATCCAGTTATCCACCATATACATACCCCTGCAAAAAACGCCTGCAAAAAACGTCTACAGCTGCTTCACTTTGCGAACGCGTTTCTTAGCGTTCCACGCATTTAATAGCGGGAGCCCATAAAAAAGAATAATATACAAGAAATATTCAGCGCCTTTTCTTCCATAGCATGAATCAGAAAAAATAAACACGAAGAAGCTCTAGGCAGAGGGCCTCTGGTCGGTGCTAGTTGGTACATCTTCGATTGGAATCAGCTTGAATAATAACGAACACAACGCAAGAGGGAGATACACGACACACTGCTGTCGGGAGATTCACGAAGCAGCAGTGTTCATTATTATTCAAGCTGATTCCCATCGAAGCACTTGGCGCGCATTGTTTTATATAGTCCATCCCGAAAAATGGGAGAAACATTCGGCGCGCCGTCCATTCCCATTTTGTTGCAAAGCCTTTAGTAGGAGTGGTATAACAAAAAATTGCCTCGTACCTGCCCCTTTCGTTGCAAATGTCGACGTAAGACGATAGTCTTTCGTCAACATTTGCCAAGTAAATGCCTCCTTTTCGCTTTCCCCGCTCACCTATCATGCTGTTCCTCTCCCGTCGCGCCCACTCTAGATTTGAGCAAACACTGAAATGCTCCCTCTAGGGATTTGAGCACGTCGATTTAAATTTGCCGCGTTCTACTGCTACAGACCGGGTGCCTCGATGTCAGAGCTGCTGTACGGCGGAGACACAAGTGAATCAAGGTGCCCTACTTCAACGTTTATATAATCATGTTGCCCTACAACACATGCGTTGCAAGCGGAACGTCGAACCCATCTAGCTTTCGTAACTGTTGCCGTTTGATTTCTTAAAATGCCGTTAGAAGGTCTAGTGGCGCGGGAGACAGCAGGTGACGTAGTGAATTTTTTTAAAGCAAAGCTTTTCTACCTCTACCAGCCAACGGCTCCACCCTGGCGTGCGCCACAAGAAACTCCCAACCAGTCTGAATAAAACTACTGGCACAGCCAGGGATAGAACCTCGGCCCGAAGAGAAGCGGACCGAGAGCCTATCGTTTTAGCGACTAACCTACGCAAACACACATGGAGACGGGAAGGGGAGACAGACGCTGGTTTTGATTCGGCGGCAGGGGAGGTGGAGGGCGCTCTTTGGAGGCGACCACGGAGTAAGATAAATAGGAGCGCCGACTTCGCTCTCTCCGACGGGCCCTTGACCTTTCTCAGTCACGGAGAACAGTATAGATGGCGCGGGGAATGGCCGCTATTACCCAGCGTTCCCCGCGCGCCGGAGCCTGCTCACCCCGGCGGGCGCGATGACGGGATCCATTCGGTCGGCTTTGTCGTCTGCTTTCGCGGCGGTTGTTTTGGGCCTGTTTTGACACAGCTTCGCGACCATTGCACGCTTCCTTCGCACGGCTTGATTATTTTTTTCGACAGCTCCTCCTGGGTAACCTAGACTCGACGTACTGCTGAGCACGAGGTCGCGCGTTCGATTCCCGGCCGTGGCGGTCACTTTTCTGATGGAGGCAAAGAGCAAAAACGCCCGTGTGTACGAGATTTCGGCGCACGGTAAAGATCCCCAGGTGGTCAAAATTAGTCCGGAGCCCTCCACTACGGCGCACCTCATCGCCTTCGTTGCGTCGGCGCGTTAAACCCCTACAATCAAATCAAAAACCTAGACTCGACGGAATCAAGTGATCGTACGGCAAAGATACCTCACGAATTGGTTTGCAGGGCGGGAAAACAAAATGTAGAGACCACATACACACATCTGGCCGCTTGAGAAACGGTAGCTTTTGCGCACTGCTTGCCATGAATGGGACTCCGTTTTCTAAATTGGTGAATACCAATTCGGTTCTGTTTTAACAGGTATTACAAAAGGCGAAGGAGCAACTGGTTCTGATAAATAGCGATGACAAATGTTTCCTCAGCTTTCTCGGCAATTCTCAAACTTACTAAACTAACTAGTTTAAATCGGTATAAATGGGAGTCACCAAGCTCACATGCCGAATGGTTTCAGTGTCCGCGCTTGTGTCGCGTGGTGGTGCTAGCCCCTAGCTAGCACATCAGGATGGCTAGGTTCCGCTGTCTCACCCTTCGAAAGACGCTCCTTTCCGTATTCTTTCTGCGGACGCACGGCCGGGCTACAGCGGCGGCGTCCGCCGCTCTAGTCCGGCCGTGGCGGACGCAGCTGCTTTTGGGACGCCGCCCCCGCAAATCCCAGATAACGGCTGGCAGAACCTCTGGTTCTACTCTTTGTAGAGCCACGTGTATGAATTCAAGTGGCGCCTCATGGGCAATTGTTGTGGGTGTCGTTTACTGCTTTGCTTTCCAATCGCCTTCAGAACGTGGATTGGAGCCAATTTTTTATGCAGTAGATGCGTCATTTTTGCGATAGCAAGTAACATACTGCATTTTCCCTGGCAAAAATCCCGCATTCATGAATTTGTTGTAAAGAAACACTGCAAGTACCACTTATGCATTGGGTTTCTGCCTCATATTTGCGTAATGTTTTGTTCTTGTTCAACAATGTTGACAAGTATGAACATTGCCCCCGGACATAGATACTTAGATTTAGCTTTGGGTATATAAACCCATTGTGCAGCTTCTGTTTTACTTTGGCCGGATAGCTGAATCGAGTTAGAGACAGACAGACAGACAGACAGACTAAAACTTTCGCGTTCAAGTTACCCAAAAAAACACTATCGTCTTGAAAACACCACAACAACCGAGCGCGCACCAGAAATTTCACCCGCACTTTTATTTGGCCCTGCGCTTCTGTGGAGACAGTGTAACAGCTGCAGGAATTTAGGTTTTGGATTAAAAAACAACCAGCGCAAGAAATACGAGGACGAGGAAGTTAACAGACACAGCGCTGTGTTTGGTACCTTCGTCGTTCTCGTATTTCTTGCGCTGGTTGTTTTCTATCACCATGAACCAATACCAACTCGCACAGCTTGCCATCTTGGTGAAATACAGTTCTGGATTAAGTACCTGCAGGTAATCTGATGTGGACCTTATACCCTATAGTCGACATCGGCAGAAGGATCGGCGACAAACCTAGCAAAAAAGTGAAAAAATTCCTGTGCAACTTATTTAAAGCGCCATTTCAGAGGACATATCTACGCGATAGCATTAGTAGTGTACATGTGAGCACGACCGGCGGCCGAATAGTTATAGGCCTTTTTTTTCACAAGGTCCCATTTCTTCGCAGGGGGGGGCATAGGCTCTAAAGTATATTCCGAGTGTAACTGCGGTTCTCACCGCCAGCATGACCGGGACGGCTGTCCTACGCAACTTTGGTCTTCGTTGGGCTTGGAAGCTACCCCGACGGAGCTTTAAGCGTGGTTCCCGTAACGGTAAAAAACACCGCAGCTGTTTAGAAGGTTTCCGCGGATTAGTGCTCCCTTCGCTCGAAAAACATTCTGTTATCGCACTGGAATGACGCCGCTTCCACGCTCGGAATACCCTGATGGAGCTGCTTTACACAAGTTGAAGTCCTAGAAGCTAAGAAGCGGGTCTGGATTTAACCGTAAATTATCGGCGCTCTCAGGTATCATAGGTAATCATCAGTACAATCGATATTTATTGCACGACCACTACATTTTACGCGAGCAGTTACAGTTCGCTCTGCGAGCGAAGCGAAGGTGGGGACGTTGGGGATTAAACTAATTAAACACAGCCTGACGGAGCGCACCGTCCCTACCCAACAATTTTTGGGCGCGCTGGTCCCCATTGTCGCCGGTTGCTATGAGCAGGACGCTATCTATAAAGGCGGTCCTGGCAGATACCAAGTACTTCAACTTCTATTTTGCTCACTGTGCCTCACAAAATATTCATCACAGCAGATTTCGATACGAGTGCCTCCAGGACGTCTTCGGGGAATACGTAAGTGTTTCTGTTACATGTTTTGTAGTAAAGCCTGCAGTTTTTGCTTTGGGGACAGTTAGAAATTGCTAACACGTGCTTCCGCAGGAGGTAGAGTTACACTAAGAGCATTTCTTCCAAATCAGAATAACTACTCTGAGTTCAAGCTTCGGCTGTTCCTCGATAGTTGGTGCAGCTCAAGACTGCACTTGTGCAGCAGCCCGCGCGTATGACCTTCGCTGTTGTATTCGTGATACTCTATTTTTTGCCTGGATGACAGCTTGAGCCGTGAGAACTGCTTTCAAGGATGCTCTGTGCTGTCGCCGTAATAACAGACAGAAAACTGCAGTATTTTGTGCTTCGTTGTGCTGCTCTGTTCAATTTAAGTTGGGGAGGGATAGTTACAGGTGAGACGAACTACTTTCTACCTGCACTCGCAATCGCGTTTTACTCCTTAACCTACCAGTTGGAGACTGCTCTACAAAGTTACACAAAAATGTATTCGCATGCCTGCATCTAGGATCCCATCACAAGTTTCAAGAAACGCATTGAAACTGAGTAAAATAACTTAGAACATGAAACCGAGCTTTTTAAATGAGTGATATTTCTCTTCGATTTTCGTACGAATGTTTCAGTCAGTTACTTCACAGCTTTTACTTCCCACGTGTCTGTTTACACGTGCGCAACGTACTTCCTGGGCATAATGACACACTTCGATTGCAAAACCACTGCTAACGCCAGCAATCCAATGCCAGCAGTCGAAACGAGGGCAAGCACCTGGGCGATATCAGCTCGGAACGCACCCACTTGAAAAGGGCAGTACCTTATCAGGTCTTCAGAGGGAGAAGTTCGCCACGGAGTGTTTTCCCCTAAAGAACTGTCCTCTCAAGTCTATCCGTAGCCTGCCTCCTTATCACAGATTACCACCACTTTCATGTGAAGTGATGTATTCGAGATGCCGGTTAAGTGACATCACCCTGTCACTTAGTCATGCAGCTGCACTTGAAAGGATACATGACATCAGTGCAGAAAATTCAAAAAAATGCAAGAATTCTTCGCCCAATAGTAAACGGTAGCACCACATGACAACAGGGCCGCTCCGCCGCCCACAGCCTCTAAATGTGAGAGCGCACAGGAGTAGGCACGTAATGCAAAACAGCGTCACAGTGGACATACAGGACATCAAGTCGGCATTGTAGCCGCGCGAACGAGGAGAACGATTCGGCCAGTCCTAGGAATAACAGATATTCGGCCTATTTCCATAATGAAGTAAGGAATGTGGGCGTTTTATTTATGATCCTGCAGGTGCAGAAAAATTCCTGCGCTAAAGTGACGCAAAACACGAAAAAGGGGAGCAGCCAACGCACACGCTGGACTATCAACTTACATACGAAAATATGAAACGATACAGCCCGCTAACAATAAACCGCAAATGCATCCGCAATGCTATTGGCAACACACACATTTTTCAAAACGTTGTCTTACTACCCCACTTTACCTCAGCCATGTAGGGATGTGGTTCATTTATGAAGTACATGTTAGTTTCTAGAAAGGCGTGAATGTGGTCTCTTCCCCCCCCCCCCATGTTTAATTTTGTTTCGCTTTTCGACGGCTTCCTTATTTTTGGCAACAACAGTGAGATAGCCTACCCACAAGGCGGAGCGGAAGCTCACGGTGATCGATCACCTACGCGTAGAAAACTCCTAAGCATGAAACAACTGGCTACAGTTTCTTCTGCCTCGTCTACGCTTGTACACCACGGACTCTTCAGAACCCAGTTCTATGCTTCTCATTGCCCCACGAGGTGTTGGTTGCCACGACCTTGTGCCTCGTCCAAGAGTGCTGCCGCTTAGCCCGCCTGCGCATCCTCACATGGTATTTCGACATTATGCTGTAAATGTCTATGGAATGCGTCTATGGACTACGTCAAGGAAACACGATTTGTGTAGTACGTTTTATGTAACGTTATAGCGGTCTATTTGTTATCGCGGAGGATGTAAGCAATGCGGCATACGCCATTTCACGTGTCACGCAGAATTACCGCCGGGAAAGCAAAAACCAACACGTGACGTATCGCCCGAGCGCTGCTGGGCACCTCTACGGATGGTTTCCCCTGCGACAACAACGTGCACGTCCTCGAGGGAAAACTCAACGCTGAATCCATCACTTCTGCTCAAGAGTCTGCTTGCTCTCTTCCATGAGAACTGGCCGACTGCGCAACCCTTTATTCGTTTTTTTTCTATTTTGTTTAACAACGCGCACCAAGCCACCATGCATGCAGTAATGGTTCTTTTAGGTCTTTTTGAAGCGTTACGTAATCAGTGGGGTCATGGATTTTCCAATAAATCCATGACCCCACAAGTCTCAAGCAAAAGGCGCATGCAATGTGTGACGCATGAAGGCAAGTCATTATTATTATTTAAGAAAATAAGGGACCGAGAACGCTGCCTCGAGGCACACCTGGAGTAGAAGGGGATAGCGGTCAGGTATAATCATTCACTGGCGTGAAATGTTCACCCATAAAAAGGAAGCCAAGATAATGTTAAAGAATCTAGTCAAACGGCGGACAATTTAAAGATTAAATGGCAATGGGCTACATGGTCAAAAGGTTTAGAAAAATAAAAAACACAGTCAGTTAGCTAGTTTCTCTTCATGTTATTGTGCAAGTCAGTGGTAAATTCAAATAACTGCGTATTAACCCACATATTAACCCACATATTAACAATAGACATGCTGTAACACCTCATGGAGCGCCAAAGATACACGCTGTACACACCAAAAAATGACGCGGTGTTCGTACGCCCCATCAAACAAGGCTGCCTCTCCGGACCGCGCCCATCTTAGCCCCAAATGCGTGCGCCACACCATTGCCTCCATCGATGGCCACCCCAATGCCGCATCTGACTGCGATACCTACAAGACCATAGTGGGAGTGCTTGTCGTTAGCTGACTGCATGTACAGGCGGCTTAACCTACACCACCCAGTGCTTTCGAATCAACTTGCGACGACATTGTCTACTTGTTATTGCGAAGAGTGCGATCCACCCCATAGAAACGATTGTCATTGGCATTTCACGGCGTAGGAAAAAGAACCATCAGTGAATTCCTGCACCCAACCAACGAAGTACTGACTTACCGCCAAGAATGCGAATATGAAACGCAAAAAACACGCTAGTACTGACCTGTAAAAACAACTCCCACCTCCACGAAGCGAACTCCACAAGTGCACGATACGCGCGGAGCGACGTCCTAATGAGGCTCACAGTTGTCCGCGTCCGATAGCCTCATGAGCTTCGCAGCCTGGCCGCTGAGGGGAGATAAGGCGCTGCGGTAGAATGAGCGGTCGTCACAGTCGGACGCGCTGTGCACGCCACCATTGCTTTGTCCGGGAAAAGTGGGTCCTGCTAAACTTTTTTTAGGTGCGGAGCATCTTAGGATCGCACAATGTCAGTCCGCGTCAGTGCGCATAGCATTAACAATCGCAAAAAATCTCACAGGCACCGCCTGGATTGGAGCCTGTGTCTGGTAGACCACACAGCGGTAGTGTCCGTCGTCTTATTCATTGGGCTACGACCGTGCCTTAGTACGCGAGAGTCAAACGGCTTACTCCCTGGCCTGTAACGGTGCGGAGTGCCTCCCAATGTCCGTCCGCGTCCATCCGTGCACACACCAACATCAAGCGAAAATCAAGCGAAATTTGATTTGAGCCGTCATTTGCAGTTTCATTCATGGATTATCAAGGCACAACTCACGGCATAATCGAGTGACGGTCAAGGCGCAAATCGTATGTCACTCGGGGCGCAACTTGGATGTCATTTTGAGTCCCCATACTCCGCACCCTCGCCATCATCCACAAACAAGTGGGGATGCTGCCATTTTTTACTATTTAGCGTGCAAGTGCGCGTTGTGAGATGCAGGAAAAAGTGCCCCAGATAACGCACTGGAATTCAAAGGACATGCTAAGGATGTCCCATCCGGGAGGTTAGGGATGGCCCAGGGGCCTCCCAGTAAGTCCCAATAGAGTACCGAAAACATCCGAAGTGGAACAAGAAAAAACGTTTTTGGGATGTCCCTAAAAGGGTGCATATGGGAGGTTTCTGAGGCAAGCAACATCCGAATAGGAACAAAAACAGGAGCTCATTGGGATGTCCCTTGAAGTCATTTTAGGACTTCTTAGGGATATCATATCCATTTATATGTCGACATTGTTTTGCACTGGAGCTTTTACACTGGAAACACTGCTAGAACTCCGTAGAAATATATTTTATTTTTCAAATTTCGCAACATTGCACACTGACATAAAAAATCAGCACCACACACGAAAGAATATGATTCACTGACACAAAAAAAGTTTTCATATTTTTGTGCACAAGTTATGCTGCCCGCTCAGTAAGAAAGGGCACTTTTGCACGGAAAGTTAAGTATATCCAAACACACAAAGCCAAGGTAATACCCCTGTACCACGCTCACTTACAATTGTGGCTGACTCAGTCCTAGTCGAACATCCACTTCGGGAGTTGCTACTCGGCCAGATTCAGTCCCTATTGAGCTGAATCCCGCTTGCCGCAGTGTAGATTTTACAAGCACAACTGAGAATTTCAAGTGCTGTAGAGAAAGGTTTGGCAGCACCGTCCTCACTGAGCAATTTCACGTAAGGTGAAAAGATTGCAAACACCACCAATTTTATCAAATGGAAAATGGACCGTATGATAATATTCATATATTTAAGTACACCTGCATACAAACTTGTATTTGTAAACTCTAAACACCGCGGTCAGTCTCGCCTCTAAAAGGGATGCATTATGCCTGAGGGTAGATCTATAAGTACAGCAGTTATTTGTGCATTTCGCAGTATTGTCGCTCTTAACATTAATGTCAAGAAAAAACACAGTGGAAGGTGCCCGTCGTCGTAAAAGGGCCTACACACCACAACATAATGCATTTGCACCCATTGCTACAATTGCACAAAGAATATCCTTGGGAGAGTTGTCTGGCACGGACGACAAGCAGCTGTTTTACCACTGTCTTGCGTATGAGAGTGCAATTTCCCAAATGATATTTAAACTTGCCGTGTACGCTATGCATGTAGCCCAACTAATATCAGATCACTGTAGGGTGTCAAACTTTGTACAAAATTTTAATAAGTAACTGGCATAACCCCTGTACAGAAAACAACAAGATGATAAAAAACTGTACAGTGCAGAAAAATTGAACGTGAAATGGTGTACAAAGCCAGAGTACAAATAGTCCACCTCACAAATGTTCCCAGTTTGGTATACCACTGTAACAGACATTACTACATGACTTTGTGTCATTCCTGCGGAGCAACTGAACTTGCAAGATCATTCTGTGCCGCTACCTGTTGCACAACACGTTGGCAGTGTGATAGCAGTGTCTTCTTGTCTTTCCATTGCTTGTACTTTGGGAGGCTTTCCATGATCAGTGAAGCTACCTGTGCATAAATAAAAATTGCAGTGAATGTAAAGAACAGTTCCAACTTCCGCAGGGTGGTACAGGGTTAAAAATATGTAACAGGAAGGATGCGGCAAGGCTTTACGGCTTGAAGTTCAAAATACATAGCAAGCACAGGTAAACAGACAAAAAAAACGTGTGCTGTGGAGCCACATTTTTTACCAAGTTTAAAGACACCATTGAGACAACATGCAACGTTACTGTATTTTGAAAAATTGGGCAATTCCTACCTCTTTACAATTTTGTTCATTGGGAAACGATGCCTTCATCACGAAGTACTTTGCAATTAAAAGAACAGATTTAAAAGCAGCCTCTTGCTCCCTAACCCATATTAGATGCCAGGATCCCGTTATGATGTACGCATGGAGTGCACAGACAGACAGTCCACATGCTGACTCTCAGTAGAGGGCGACAAACCAGGTCAAGCCAATGAATGGCCTGTGGCACTGAATCTATTAAAATGCAATGGAATGTTTCCCATTTGTGACATGTATCCACAGGTACCATGCTCATTTTTCATGGACCTCAAGCTACGGGCAATGATTGATCATGTAAACAACACAAAAACAAGACTAAGGAAGATGAGACACCATGCAGCAGCACTGGCTTTCTGAGTCCTGTTTGTCTTTATCGCTGTTTTTTATTAAGCATTACGTACTAATTCACCCCCGTTAGCTTCCTTTTGCAGTTTGAAGCTAGCCACCCGAGTTTCTGATATATCGATTTGAACGATGCATGCAAAGAGTACTGCAGTGTTCCGGTGGCTACTATAAGGAGACGTACACAGTGACAGATTCATAGCTAAGCCTATCTTGCTTGTGATTTTATTCACCTCAGCCACTCCATACAAGCCTACAGGTGGCGTTGCTTAAGATTTTATTCAAAGAGTGCAGAAAATGCATGTAGGCACCACGCCCCTATCGACATTTTCTGCTAATTAAGGTCAGTTGGAGTTTGTTATTTATTTATTTATCACGATACCCACAGCGCCAATGTTGGCATTACAGTGTGGGGAAACATACAATCAAAGAAAACACTGAGTACAGGTTTGCACAAAGCAAAATCGAACAGTAACAACCGAAATAACACAAACTGATTGTACAACGGCTAGCAAAGACAGCATACAAATGAAATGAATCACCTCATCTGCAGGCATGCGGCGAAAGTTTCACTCGACGTAAAAGACACCTCCTGCTGAGTTAGACTATTCAACTCCGATATAGACCTCGGAAAAAAGGACATTTTAAACAGATTTGTTCTGCATGAAATTTCTTTTACATTGAGTGAATGATCTCTTCTGGGCGAGATGTAATCTGGATTTTGTAAGTAATTGTAAGTATTGGAGTCTTCGAGTGATGCACAGTGGTATGTCGTCTTCATGGTTACACTAAAAAGGTAATTTATTATCATGCATAGCGGCGCAAACAGCGTGTTTTCACAGTACCCCAGTGTTTTATGCGATGCACTTCACTGCCCTGGCTTTGTGCTATCTATTATGATTTGTAGCCGAAACTTTCGCTGTGGTCCGCCACTACTGCCATGCGAGCAAGTTACGGAAATGCCACAAAGGACTATTTTGTGCGTGTTTGGGCACGAAACTTTCATGTGCAAGCATACACTGCACAACATTAAGGAACAGAAAACTCCCATGAGCGCTGAATCCTTTTGATAATGTACAACTTTACATGACCACCTTTTTCACGCATCCGTTCCCCCATCAGCCAGTGTTTGTACAGACATGTCTAGTACCCCTGCTCCATTTGCGTCCGAAATGCATTCGACTCGAATGAGGGCTTCGAAAGTCATTCAGAATCCGCCGTTCTCCCCTAGTTTCCATGGCATTTGAAAGGTGTAACAATCGCACAATATTTGATACCTTGGTAGCGATCTTTATGAGTGACTCGTCAAATTACACTGCATGTCGTCATAGCTATAGGTACAGCACGTCACTGATTGCTTACGTCTTGCTTACGCAAAAAAACATGGGCGAATTGCCGGCAATTTGTGCAGTCGAGAATAGGGTCCCTGGCTGTTTGTACAGTGTTTGTAGCCAGTTTTCCTGCTGAATTTCACGTTGTTTGGCCGAATTCTCTTCGTAATCTTACCCTTGTTGTATGAAATGGCACAAAACTGCTCAAGCAAAAAAACGTTTCCCGTGTCCGATTCTAACTTGCGGGCGCCGGGGCCAGCCCAACATTACCACGTTATAACCGGCCTGCATTGAATTCGGACACTTTATCTACTACACTATCGAGGTGAGAAGCGTGCGCACCGAAAAACTGCTGCATAAAAACCGCGTTCGCATTTGTAGCCCAGCACTCCGATGTGTTTTCATAAATTCTAATCAACCCAGAGCTTTAACCGCCAACTTACTGTTGATCGCTTCTGCAGTAAGCCAACGCGGAGCGTACTCAATCAACGAAACAGCATAGCATTGTTTATTGGCGGAAACAGGAAAGCAATCGATCTGCGTGATGGTGGGACTCGACGACTCAGCGCTGTATCGTTGCTTCTCACTAATTATTTTTGAGCGTGATGAGTAAATGACTGGTTAGTTTTAACTTCCGACTACTCGAAGTACCTTTGATAAACGTGTTAATGTAGTAAATTCTCATTTTAAGCTTTCGGTTATTTATCTCGTCAGGTCAGAAGTTTCACGTTCGCACAACTCACATTACAGGCTACGTGAGACCGACGTCGACAAACTTGTGCAAGAATATCGGCTAGCAGAACGACCGTTTAGACTCGTGCGAAACAGCGTAAACAGTTTAGGAATACCGGGTTTCCTTTAAACGTGGTTACTTCTGCCTGCTCCACTCGCCCGCGATGGTGACTGAAATTTCGACCATGCTGATCAGTCGCATCACAAATCAGACATCTCCCGTTCAGTTAGTGGGCGAGATTCATCATGGCGCCGTGATTTATGCGACCCTTTGCAAGCCCGCTCCATGCCGACATCTTGTGCAGACGAGGGAGCACTGTAATTGGCTCCTTATTGACCGACTGACACGTCACTTCACGAGTGGAGGAGAAAAGCATCGGTGAAACCGTAACTGCATTTGTTTTCCTTTTTGCCCATATTGGGCAACGAAACGGGTATGCATTATTTGCTTATCAAGGTTCCACGGTTATATGTGCCCACACGACTCAATGTTTTTGAAAATCTTTTCACGACCCCTTACTCAGCTACACTACGATGTTGGAGCAGCTGGGTAAGGCATCCCAATCGTAGAGCCGGCGCGGACACCGTGGAATACACACGGTTGCTGAAAAAAAAATAAACAAAGCTGATAAAGCGGTAGAGAACAGTTCCGTAGCCAAATACATCAACATTTGAAACACACGTTTTGAATAATAATGACGTTAGAAACGTCAGAAAAACTATTTTTTATTACTACTAATATTTGCAATTGCATTTATGTTAAAGCACAATATTTTTTAGGTTCATACGAAACTAAATGATGGGCGCGCTGAAGTACGTGGCCAAAACTCGCGCCAAAATCAACGTTTCCTAGTTTGTTATCGTGAAGAGAAAACTGTGAATGTAAGTGTGCGGAGAGAAGAGATGCAAAGAAGTGCTTGCTCTAAAGCACCTCCCGTAATCACGGCACTGGAGACCGTTTTATCAATGACAGATACGTCGGTTTTCTCATCAATTACTTTACACGAAAATCTGCGGATAAACTCAAGCATTAAGCACAGCAGATTCTCTTCGAACTTCCGTCAAATAAAATGAAGGCATGCTTAAAGGAGCACTGACACCAATTTTTGGCGTTAATATTATTGCACAGTTGGCTTTCTTCACTCAACAGAATACCCTGGCTGCAATATGAGCGGCCAGCGACGCGAAGAACATAGTTCAATTGGATCTCATTTATCGCGCCGACAGGAGCAGCGCGCGGAGCGGCTCTCAGCAAATGGACATCAGCGTGACATCACCCCGGGAAGCCAAAAGAAGTGACGCGACAGCGCTCGTCAAAAAAAGGGCCAATCTCCCCGCGAGGGGGACTCGAGTAAATGCGTCGCATAGGGGGTGGGTGTATTGCGTTAACGTTTAGTGTTTGGGGAGTTGGTGGTAGTGAATGTGTTGTATCAGCAGCTTCTTGACGTAGTTTGAATGAGTCAAGGTTATAAGGCGCGTTCGTAGCCTTCCATTCTGTGTCGGCTTTGTGGCGCAGTGGTACCTTGCGTCCGCCCGCAGGGTCGTGGGATCGAAACCAGGCGCCGGTAAGTATTATTTTTTTATATAGTGTAGGGGGAGGGGCGCGGACCTGTTGTTGAGAGCGAGGAAGGTAGCGTGATGCGGGAGAGGAGGAGCGGGGCAGAGGGCGCACCTGCGAGCGATGCGGACTACTACGGACGCCTAGAACGGGTGACATCGTGAGTTAAAGAAATACTCTGCATTTAAAACTCGTGACGTCACTTCACGCGCGCGGCCCCACAAGCAGCGAGCGGGCGCAACACCCTCTCAAGCGGGCGCCGGTGACGTCCGCACAAAGCGGTGAGGTCAGGCCGGGATTCTGTCATATGCGCCGTTCGGGATGAAAGCGCGGGAATTTGAAACAAACGATTTTCAGGCCGTTCAATGTAATTAACTATCGCGCGCTGAAGTATTTGAAGTGCTGTTTCAGGTTCGTCAGACCATTAAGCATCGATAAATCAGCAATAAAAGTGTAACATAAAATTTCCGTGTCTGTGCTCCTTTAAGGCGCGCGAATCCCCATCAATGCACATCTAGAATGCCTTTTGGATCATCCCAGTACGGACTACAACGGGACGTCCTTAGTATGCATGATTCGGAATATGGGACGTGTGTAATTTTGGGGGATTTATTTATTTATTTATTTATTGTACCTTAAATGCCCGAGTAGGGGTATTACATGAGGGGTGGGCTGATACATCAATTAATAAGGTGATCGATGAAATCCTTGAATTTAGTAGGGTCGCAGTCCTGGAATGCGTCGCTGGGCAAGCTGTTCCAGTCTTTGGCTGTTTGCACAAAGAATGACTGCAGATGGGCAGATGTACGAGCTGCCGGAGGATAAACACTTTTCTATGTCTAGTGCGGCATGACGTCCGGTGGGCGGGAGTGATAGCAGATGAAGGAGGCGATGCGTGATAGAATTTGTGAAAAAGGCAAAGGCGAGAGGTTTTTCGTCGTGAGGCTAATAATTTATGGTTGGCCGGGCGTTTGAGGGTAGATACGCCAGTGTAATGTGAATAGTCTGAGTAAACAAATCTAATCGCACGGTTTTGAACGGCTTCAAGTGTGTATGTGTGATTAGATTGAAAGGGGTCCCAAATTGCGCATGCGTACTCTAGCTTGGGCCGAACTAGTGTAATGTTAGCTTGAATCTTTATTGAATGGGGGGGGCAAGTATTAAATTTTGTCAAATATAGCCCAGTGAGCGGTTATCTTTGGGGGAAACATGTAAAATGTGCGATGACCAAGAAAGATCGGAAGTTAGATTGATGCCGAGGTATTTATAGGTGCTAACAGAGAGAATTACGGAACCGCAAATGGAATACCTAATCATTTGGTGTGGCTGCTTGCGCTGAAATGAGATGAGTACAGTTTTTTTTAACGTTCAACCGTATTAACCACGCTTCGCCCCATGTTTAAACGAGGTGTAGGTCTGACTGAAGGATTGCCGAATCGGAAGGATGACGTGCAGGGCGGTAAAGAACGCAATCATCAGCGAATAATCTGATAGTGGACTGAATGTTAGTAGGAAGGTCAATAATTTAAATCAAGCATAGCAGAGGGCCGAGGACAGTGCCCTGCGGAACTCCGGAGAGAACGGGGGACATATCTGAAGCAGTGTTGCTGGCATAAACAAACTGTTGGCGGTTAGTCAAAAAGTCACAGATCCAGTCGAAAATCTGGAGGTTTAAATTTAGGCGGGATAGTTTTAAAAGCAAGCGTTTGTGTGGAACTCTATCAAAGCTTTTTCAAAGTCTAGGAAAAGGTTATCTATTGGTATGTTAGTATCCGTGCTAGAGCTGATATCGTTAACAAATAGCGCGAGTTGCGTGTCACAGGAAAGCCCTTTCTGGAAGCCGTGTTGGTGAGGGCGGAAAATTTTGTTGGCAGTTACGAATTTTACAATGTGGGAGTAGATTACATGTTCCATGATTTTCGAACAGACACAAGTTAAGAAAATGGGACGGTAGTTTGTATTGGAATTTCAAGTACCTTTTTTCGCCACTTGGATACCTCTGCCCACCTTCCTGTCCAGCGGAACCACACCACATACAAGAGACTGCAGAAAAATGGGCGCCAAAATGATACTTGAGACTTATGTTGTGTTTTTGAGTATTTTTGAACTGATTCTATCGATACCAGAGGAAGATGATAGTGACAATGATTCTATAACTTTCAAAATTTCATTAGGATCAAACACTAATGCTGGCATGATGTCGTGGTCGAAGAAAGGGGTGTCGGGTAACTCACGCCCAGGTTCTCTGGTAAAGACGGGGCAGAAGGTTTTGTTTAGAATTTCAGCGACATCATGTGCTTGTACAGAGTGGTTATGATCGTCTGTTAGCGTCAGCGAAGTGGGTTGGTTAGGGCTAATGATCTTCCAGAATCGTTTTAGGTTATTACGTAAAATTTTTGGTAATGTGGTAGAAAAAACGACCGTTTAGCATTTTGAGATTGCGCCTTGCACATCTTGTCCGCCGCAAGATATTTGGCCCAAGCGTGTGGGTTGTCAGACCGTTTAGTCGATAGGAATAGTCTTGTCTTTTTATTGCTCAGACTTTTAAGGCACAAGTTGAACCAGAGGCAGGATGAGTTTTCTTTGACGGTAATGGTGCGGACGTGTTTACTGGTTAACTCCTGGATTTTATTTTTTAAAAGTGACCAGTCGCATTCGAGAGAGCGCTGCAAGAAATCAACGACGAACCACTCACAGAATCTTGTTAGCTCCTCATTCATAGCCACATATTTCCCTTTGTCGTTGAGCGTGATAGTTTTTATTTTATTTTTTTTTGCTGATGAACCAACTTAAGACTAATTGAAGCATGGATTACTGCGTGATCACTTAGGCCAGATAAGTGGGTAAGGGGTGATATGCTATCATCGTGCGAAGTTAAAAGGAGGTCCAGAATGTTTGAAGAATTACAAAATTCTCGAGTTGGCGCAGAAACAAGTTGTGTTAAGCCAAAAGTTAGACATGTTGCGACAACATCGCTTTCTATGCTGCATTTTGATGTTTTTAAAAAAGGGCGAGGTCGGAGTATGTTGTCGCTGGGAAATTGAAGTCAGCGAGTATTAGTAAGGTGCACTTGAATTTGATATGGGTAGTAAGATTAAGGTGCTATAGAATTCTGTGACTAATGAAGAATGAGCGTCAGGGGGGCGGTAACATGCACCAAAAATTAAGGGCGGAAAAGAACTCTTGCATCTTATAAATAATAGCTCAAGGGTGGAGGGGACATTAACACGGCTGCACTGAAGTCGTTGGTGAGCTGCTATCAAAACACCGCCACCTCGTTTGGCCTCGCGGTCAAGTCGTAAGAAATCGTTATGTAGAAAGCAAGATACAAGTTCTGTATCTGAAATTGAGGAGTTAAGTCATGTTTCTGTTAGTACATTAATTCGGATTCAGTGGTATCGATGAGAGAACGAAGATAGTCGCGCTTAGGCAGAAGGCTCCGGATGTTAAAAGTTTACCGATGGAATTTCATCGGAAAGATTTGGAAACTCGTGGGTATTCTGGTCGGGAACTACGTTTTGAGCATGGCGATCAAACACGTAAGTGGTTTTGTCGATCAAAAGTGTCATGGCGGAGTTACTAGGGTTTGGGTTGGGACTTGCCGAATTCGATCAAGCGTTTTTCCGCAAAACGGGTTTTAGGTGAGCAGTCCTGGCCAATGCTGTAGCCTGAATCCTTGAACCTTTTGGCGTTCGAGAGGACGTTTTCTTTATCTTTGTAGTGTGCGAAACGCACGACAATAGGGCGTTTTTTGTTTCGTTGAAACCGACCCATTCTGTGTGCCCGCTCCACACTTCTTGGATTGAGGGATACTTGAAGCGTTTTATTACATAGCTTCAGCACCAATTGCTCGGATTGTGACCATGTTTCCCTCTCATCATCGTCGAAGCCAAAAAAACAGAAGGTTAGAGCGATGAGCGCGGTCTTCAGAACTGTCAAACCTGTCGGTTAGAGTATCAATTACATTGGCGTTGTACGCGGTGAGTGTCTGGATGTCATCAACCTGGGTTTTAAGTGAGAAAAGTGTTGAGCAGTCGTTCTCACTTTTTGTTAGCCTGGAGATGATGTTGGGTTTTTTTATGTTGGGAGAACGTAGTGCGAATGGATTTCATTTCATTCAGTGTTGTTTCCTGGGAAGAGCGTATGAGTGTAGACACGATGTCGCAAGAATCTTCTGTTGAGGACGAGTGTGTGGTAGGCCCGGGGTTTTCCTCCACATCGCCGCACAACAGTAGTAGCTTCAAGGTGACAGCGGAACAACAATATGCCATATCAACAACACAGCCTGTCCTCGGCAGCACTCGCAAGGCGGCATAAGCAGTGCGTTTAGCAAATAATGAGGAACAATTTGTTTTTTCCTCATTGTTCCGCAGTAATCTCCCAGGGACGTTAGGTGTTGTTGTCTGGGGTGGCATGCTGATAGCAATCGACTAATTGCTTGGTCTCGCTTTGAAGGATGGCCGTTCCCACGAAGTGAATTTTGTGGTCGGATGTCTCGCAGTTTTCGGCTCACATGCATTTTTGCCGCTAATGATGTTTACATGAGCATGCATTCCACATTTCCCCATGCTCCTTAAAGACAAAGCGGCTGTGGCCACCGATACCATCTTTATTTGAAGTGTATTATCAGGATGCTCTCATGGCCCGCACGAAGCTTCTCGCCACCGGTTGCTCACGACGTGACGTTCAGCAGTCTACTACCACACACCTTTAAGCTTTCGGTAAATTTCAATTATGCATAGCTAAAGGAACTCGGAATTTTCAGTCAATGCTGCCATAAACTTCGCATAAAGCTATCCAGCCTTCAGCATAACAGCATTATGGTTAAGCGGCCAGTGCAGAAAACATTAGTGGCTTATAGTACCACCGCACCACAGTGCTGTCATGCGGTGGAACGCCAGGTGCATGCAATCTGTAAAGAAAATTCCTCCATGCTTTCTGTAGAGGTGGTTAACTAGCGAAGCTGTAACGTGAGGCTGGTGTTTTACGTATGCAGCAGGGCGCACCCATTTCGAAGTAACGTAAGGGCGGTGTTTTCCCTCCGCACCATTGAACTGCTCCGCGCGCATCATCTCCGCCCCGGCCCGTCGTATTCGCCTTGTCTGCCCTTCACGCAGTCGCTTGCTTCGCCCGGGCTCTCCTGCGAAAGAAAAAATGCAGCCAACCTCTCTCCCCTACTTCTAACTGTTCGCGCACGTGTTTTTTTTTTCCGCATGCCCATGGCGTTCTGCAGGAGGAGTTCTCTGCATCCACGGGAACTGTGGATTTTTCTTTCACCTAGCCATACAAAAATTCCTTTTTTAAAAGGCGGGTCATATTCTCGTATACATGCCGGCATAGTAGCAAAGTGACACACAAGCGTCTGGGGACATTGAAAAGTATACGCCAGTCAGCAAAAACCGCTTGCGTTGTGGACTGCTTGTGAATGTTGTGACTGCTGCAACCACTGTGAATATGTTGTGGACTTGCTGCAACCACTTCGATCCTTGTATAATGTAGAACTAATTTTCTGCTTGGATCATGCGTAAATGTTATGTGTAAACGAAGCTCCTGTTTTGATAATTATGAACTTGTTTTTACATAAGTGTAGGTGTTAGCCGGGGTATGCGTAAGAATGGAGCGGATTTCCAACATAATTTTCGTTACTGACATTGAAGCAGCAGTTGAGATCAATGCACACATACCTGCGGATAGACTCATTGCCTCCGTCTGAAAAGGCAGCAGTTTGAGATCAATGCGCACGAACCTGCGGATAGGACTCATTCCCTCCGTCTGATAAGGAGCAGGCAGTTGAGATGAATGCGCACGTACCTGCGGATAGACTCATTGCCTCCGTCTGATAGGCCGCAGTTGAGATGAATGCGCACGTACCTGCGGATAGACTCATTCCCTCCGTCTGATAAGGCAGCAGTTGAGATGAATGCGCACGTACCTGCGGATAGACTCATTGCCCTCCGTCTGATAAAGCAGCAATTGAGATCAATGCGCACGTACCTGCGGATAGACTCATTCCCTCCGTCTGATAAGGCAGCAGTGAGATGAATGCGCACGTACTGCGGAAGACTCATTGCCTCCGTCTGATAAAGCAGCAATTGAGATCAATGCGCACGTACCTGCGGATAGACTCATTGCCTCCGTCCTGATAAGGCAGCAGTTGAGATGAATGCGCACGTACCTGCGGATAGACTCATTGCCTCCGTCTGATAAAGCAGCAATTGAGATCAATGCGCACGTACCTGCGGATAGAATCATTCCCTCCGTCTGATAAGGCAGCAGTTGAGATGAATGCGCACTACCTGCGGATAGACTCATTGCCTCCGTCTGATAAAGCAGCAATTGAGATCAATGCGCACGTACCTGCGGATAGACTCATTCCCTCCGTCTGATAAGGCAGCAGTTGAGATGAATGCGCACGTACCTGCGGATAGACTCATTGCCTCCGTCTGATAAAGCAGCAATTGAGATCAATGCGCACGTACCTGCGGATAGACTCATTGCCTCCGTCTGATAAGGCAGCAGTTGAGATGAATGCGCACGTACCTGCGGATAGACTCATTGCCTCCGTCTGATAAAGCAGCAATTGAGATCAATGCGCACGTACCTGCGGATAGACTCATTGCCTCCGTCTGATAAAGCAGCAATTGAGATCAATGCGCACGTACCTGCGGGATAGACTCATTGCCTCCGTCTGATAAGGCAGCAGTTGAGATGAATGCGCACGTACCTGCGGATAGACTCATTGCCTCCGTCTGATAAAGCAGCAATTGAGATCAATGCGCACGTACCTGCATACCTGCGGATAGACTCATTGCCTCCGTCTGATATTACCTTCCGGAGTCGGAGTATGTCGGCAAAAAGGTAAAATTTAGGGATACTACCGGACAGAATGCAAACAGTATATGATAATAATGCACGTACTGCTGCTGACAATTCCCATTAAAGTGGACAGCATTTCATTATAAGCGGCCTCAACTAGAATAACGAAATTGCCCAACACATGTACACTCACACCATACGCTTAAAGCACTGTTCACACTCTCAGGCAGTATGAACAAACTCCTTCTCCCAGCAGACCCACGAGAAGACCAACACAGAAATTACGTCATTTTAGGCGTTCCCACCCCCCGAATATCGATACACCGCCATTCCTGCTTCGCTGCCACAGCTGGCTTGCTAAAATTCTAATTGCGTCGCCGGTTCCATCGACATTCCCGGGCTAATCAGCTTCTATTTCAACAAAATTAGCGGTGAAAAAGTCGAGTACGACTGATTCTCCGCATATTCCGTGGCGTTCCTGGTTCTTCGGGCCTTCGCGTGTCCGCTCAGCTGTTTCTGACCGTGCGTAGCGGCACAGAAGGCAAGGCGCAGCACAGGAGCATAGCAAAAAAATTTGCGCCAATCACCCTGGAATGTGGTTCGAAAGCAAAGGTGTAAACGACACTCAGAACGATTACCCATGCGACGTCCCTTAAATTTAGTCACGTCGCTCTAGAAATAGTGAAACCAGAGAGAAGAGAAATGCACTTAACGACACTCTTTATTACTTCAAGCGATATTCTTGGTAAGGTTAAAACAATCATGACGCATAAACGATGGTTGGCTGAGTTGTATTGGTGTAGCACATGAGTGAAACTTTTTTGTAAAATGAAAGGAAGCTCAAAACTGTTTTAGACTATCTCACTTCTCCATCTCTGCCGGCGCGGACGGAGGCGACCAGATCGGCCGCCGAGATGATGCGGAGGACGAGAAGAAGAAGAAGAAGAAGAAGAAGACGAAAGAAGAAGAAGAAGAAGGAGGAGGAGGCGGAGGCAGGAGGAGGAGGAGGAGGCGGAGGAGGAAGAGAGGAAGGAGAAGAAGGAAGTCATTCTATTCAGATTTGTGAACGGTCCAGAGTGCTGCCCAGGGGAGTGGTTCGTTCTTCACTAGAGACCATATGCCGTCCGCCCCGCCTGTTCTCTGTCCACCCGCTGAAGCTGGGTAGGTAGAGAGGGCTAGACCAGCATCTCCCATTGCTTTTGTTGGGTAGTTGACGGAAAGAGAGGAGGGTGCTCAGGGGTAAAATCGCACACCCCGATTATGTGGCGGAGTGTTCCTACTTCTGAGCAAAATTTACATTCAGCGTCGTAGCGATTCGCGTCCATTCAGTGAAGACGCGTCGGGTGTGGAAGGAGCCGGATTGTATGTGCCGTAGGGTAGTTTGTTTTTCTCTGGAAAGGAGGTCAGGGTAAGGCAACGGTAGGGTCTGTTCTGAAGGCGATAATGCTCGGTTATTTCACTGAACGAGGCAACGTGACTGTCCCCGTGCAGCTCCATAGCACGTGGGGTAAAAGCGCGGACTTGTTGGTAGGCGTATTCGTTGCCCTCCATGGCAGTGTGAGCGGGTGCCCAGATGAGCTGAATGTAACCGTTTGGGGATTGGGTTTTTAGCGCACAGCAGTACACGTTGGGACACAACCAACCCGACTGGTAATTCCGGTTGGCTTGTTGGTAATCGGTTACTACCTTCCGAACCCCTGGTTGAGTGAGAGCCAAGACGATGGCTGCCTCTTCTGCTGCCATCATGTCTTGGGCTTGAGTGAGGCACACGCAAGAGGTTGGTTCTGGACGTAGCCACGATGATGGTGTACTACTGCCGTCGTAGTTGGGAGGCGTCAGTGTAGATAACTGCATGATCCCCACAGAGGGTAGTGTTGAGCGCTTGAGCCCGTGCTTGTGGGTGATCCTCGTACTGCGAGCGTTCATATTTCTAAGCAAAGGGAGCATCTTAAGTTCCTGTCGCCAAAAGTGCTGGGAGTAAATCAAGCGGAGTGACATTCTGTGCCGCCCAGCCAATCTGGTGAAGGATGCGGCGACGCACCGCAGTTCTGCTCATTCGGAGCTTCTGGTTAGAAAGATGGCTCTCTATCAGCTCTTCCACAGTGTTGTGTGTGTTACAAAAATGTGTTGTGTTGTGTTAAAAAAACTAGCCTTTGATATCTCAAATTTCTGAATTACACCAGCGCAAGACGCCTTTTAAAGCAAAGCTTTATACCTCTACCCCCCAAGGGTTCTTTCGCGACCGTTGGTGTCAACAGAAAACTCCAGCGAACAAATAAAAGAAGTTACTGGCACCGCCAAGAATCGAGCCTGGAACTAAAAGCGTAACAAAGCGAGAGCCCGTTGTCTTACCGATTTAGCTACGAGCCACGCGGACACGGAGAAGACAGGTGGTGGACTTACAAGCACATCTACGGATTTACCCCTGCATTCTACCTGAATGCCACGTGATAACGTCACGCGACCTCACGCGCCGCTGTGCGCTCTATCCAAGGCATGTCTAGCGTCCCTGTGCTAGCGCGTGTGCTAGCAGTTACTAGCTAGCTGTGCTAGCTAGTGCTAGCTAGCTAGCTGTACTAGCTAGCTGGGCTAGCTAGCGTGTGCTTCTTGCGCGTGTGCTAGCAGTTACAAAAGTTAAAGGAAGCTGACAACGTATGGCATCTCACTTATAGTACGCCAACGTGATAAAGCCTGCGTCCTCCAGTGTTTACCTAAAAGTCACAGCTCCTTGTCGTCCGCCCTCACGCCAAACGACCGTTCAAGGAACACATTCAAATACTCCTTGATGGCCAGGCCATTACTCCAAGCCCCAGCATCAGGATCCTGAACCTACATCTCCAGGGCAACACCAAGAGTGACGTATCGTTTGCAGCGCCTCAAACACAGCATCACTCAAATCATACACCAGATCAGGCGAGTTGCCACCAAGAAGCGAGGCCTCAAGAATCCGATACCTTTTCGATTAATTCAAGAATTTGTCCTCTCAAAATCACTTAGGTCAACCCCCCTGTCCTCTTCTCGGCAAGGAGGACAAATAGATGCTTTATATAATGATTAGATAGCGGTTGAGCAGGCCATCGGTCTTCCCCTGAGTGCGTCCACAAAGAGGCGGCTTAGCACGGGGCTCCACAAACACTGAGTAAGAGCTGATAGAGAGCCATCTTTCTGACCAGAAGCTCCGAATGAGCAGAACTGCGGTGGGTCGCCGCATCCTTCTCCAGATTGAGTGGGCAGCACAGAATGTCACTGCGCTTGATTTACTCCCTCACTTTTGGCGACAAAACTAAAGATGCTCCATCGCTTAGAAATATGAACCCCTCACACGACCAGGGTCGGCTACAAGCACGGGCTCAAGCGCTCAACACTACCCCCTGTGGTGATCATACAGTTATCTACACTGACGCCTGCCAATCACGACGGCAGTAGTACGCCATCATCGTGGCTACCTCCAGAACCACCTCCTGCGTGTGCCTCACTCAAGACCGAAGACATGATGGCAGCAGAAGAGGCAGCCATCGTTTTGGCTCTCACTAAACCAGGGGTTCGGAAGATAGTAACCGATTTCCAACAAGCCAACCGGAATTACCAGTCGGGTTGGGTGTCCCGACGTGCAATGCGTGTGCCAAAATCCCACTCCTGGAACGGTTACATTCAGCTCATCTGGGCACCCGCTCACACTGCCATGGAGGGCAACGAATACGCCCACCAACAAGTCCGCGCTTTTACCCCACGTGCTATGGAGCTGCACGAGGACAGTCACGCTCTTGCCTCGTTCAGTGACATAACCGAGCATTATCGCCTTCAGAAACAGACCCTACCGTTGCCTTACCCTGACCTCCTTTCCAGAGAAAAACAAACTACCCTACGGCACATACAATCCGGCTCCTTCCTATCCCCGACGCGTCTTCACTTAATGAGACGCGAATCGCTACGACGCTGAATGTAAATATTGCTCAGAATAGGAACACTCCGCCACATAATCGGGGTGTGCGACTTTACCCCTGAGCACCCTCCTCTCTTTGCGTCAACTACCCAAGACAAGCAATGGGAGATGCTGGTCTACAGCCCCTCTCTACCTACCCCAATTTCAGCTGGTGGAACAGAGAACAGGTGGCACGGACTGTATCTGGGCTGCAGTGAAGAACGAACCACTCCCTTTGGCCTCACTCTGGACCGTTCACAAATCTGAATAGAATACTTCCTTCCTCCTTTTCCCTTCTCCTCCTCCTCCACCTTCTTCTCTTCTTTTCTTCTTCTTCTTCTTCTTCTTCTTTTTTTTCTTCTTCTTCTTCTCTTCTTCTTCTTTCTTTTTCCTTTTCCTTTTCTTTTCTTTCTTTCTTCTTCTTCGTTCTTTCCTCTTCTTCTTCTTTCTTCTTCTTCTTTCTCATTCTTCTTCTTCTTCTTTTCTCGTCCTCCTCCACCACCTCGGCCGCCGATCTCGTCGCCCGTCCGCGGCGGCAGAGATGGAGAAGTGAGATCGTCTAAACACGGTTTCAGGTTCCTTTAATTTTACAAAAAAAAAAGTTTCCACTCATGTGATACACCAAATACAACTCACCCAACCATCGTTGATACATCATCATCATTGTTTTAACCTTACCAAGAATATCTCTTTGAAGTAATAAAGGGTGTCTGTAAGTGCCTTTCGCTTCTCTGTGGTTTGACTATTTGTACAGCGACGTGACTGAATTTAATGGACGTCGCATGGGTAATCATTCTGGGTGCCGTTTACAGCTTTGCTTTCCAACGACATTTACAGGGTGGATTGGCGCAATTTTTTTAAAACAAGAAACGCTAGAAATACTGAGACCTTTCTGTTGTAGCAGGAGCCGAGCCGGTTGCTTTCAGCAACAGCCGTTTATTTCGAGGCGCACACTCGCATGCTCAACGCAACAATCCCCCAGCCACGTACAATGCACGAGCTTATCTCAACACGAGGCATCCGCCACGCATGTCCATCGGCACCGGTATGTCGGCGCTTCCAACAAGAACAAATGATAACGTGACGTGAGCGCGCGAACGCGACATGAGACTTTTCAATTTCGCGTTACACGATGCCGGCATTTACGCTATAGAGGTTGCAGTGACGAAATAAGAGAAAACGGTAAAAGCAAAGCTGTCAGTGTATTAATAAGTGCATGTTAGCACCTAAGTAATACGAGCAGACGGAACGAGACGCCTCACAACTATTGCACACCCATGTTTCGTGGCGGTGGCTCTCTGGGTGCATGCCGTGAGTCACTCCAACAATATTTTCTGCCTTCATAAAAACCTCACTGGAAAGTGGATGGGACGTAAGTCACCACTGCTGCGTCTGTTTGCTTTGTGTAGAAACTTTTTATCGTCATCACTTTTGCAACGACCACATCGGCATCATCAGTGTCATTCATCAATCTGCGGCTTGCATGGGCTGTTTCATTCTTCTCTTAGTCCCCGTCAAAGCTTCTGATCTACACGGAGGATCCTTCATGCAAGGACGTCTTTTTTCATCGAGCCTAGACTCCCGCACTTTGATATCTGCATTATTTGTTTGAAGTTTGTGTTAAATTTGGTATCCTTTGTCATCAGACACGGTAGTCTTTAAATATACCAAACTGTGTTTTTTTTCTTTGTGGCCCCTTTAAAGCAGTAGCCTTCATGGCCCTTTCGGCGAAAATCCGGCGCCGACGTCCGTGGTGCTTTGTGCCTGCGGTACAATTGAAACTCCCATGGGCTGTGATGTCAAAATACCCAGAAACCATTTGAGCTGTTGGCTGCGAAGCGGGTGGGCGCCGCCTAACATCCACTTTGGCTACGAGGGTCATATGGCCACCAACACTGCGTATGCATTCGCTGCGATCAGGGTGGGCCGGCCTGACGTCCTCATCAGCTTGCACGCGTGAGGCCACTGCATAGCGGCGACGCGGCTATGCAGTGGCCCATAGAAAATCTGCCGCTCATGCCTCGGCGACCAGCACTTTAGTGAGAGTGCCGTCATGTGCCGCGGAGAAACGTTCAATCGTTACTTGGCGTGACGCGCCAACGAGCTTGCAAAAATATGCTATCTTTAAAGGTTATACGAAGTTATTTTGTCAATATAATAGTCGAGGTTCGACAAATTTATTTGTCAGGGAATATTCAAAAGCTTAATGCTAGACGAACAGTGGAAAATGCTATTTTTAGTGATTTTGGCTTCAGATGCAAAACGAATATATGTGGGAAGCCAACCCAAGAAGGAAAAGAACGCTGCTATTTGCTAGGGCGGCGCCCAACGAAGGAACACGATCACAGCGAAAGATTTTCTCTAGTACATATTCGCGACCCATGTATGGGTTGATTATTTATTGTTTGTTTTACTGCCGGGCCACGCCCGGCTGCGTTCTTATCTGCGTTCTTATCTGCGTTCACTTTATCTGTTTCCAAACGAAGCGCGTCTTACATTCTTTACTTTTATGCCGCACGGGCTATCACATTCAGATAAGCAGACTGTTCCGCCCTAACGCCACTAGCCCCGAATAATCTTCTGTGACCTACAATGTTCTGGATGTGAATCGACGTTTCCAGAAACACTTTCGCCGAAAGATAAAAGCCCGGGAAGCAGACGCCGCGGCATTCGCGATTCGACGACACTCGCCTGTGCTAGTTACTTTGTTGACCGCTGCTTCGCCGCCTCTGTATTCTTTTGAGTTGTTAGGGGAGCACAAGTTCGCTCCAATAAACTTGTTTCTCCTTCAAGACAACTGCGTCGTTTGGCTTCGTGACAATATTCGTATGAAACTCCATTCCCCATTAGGGTTGGGATGGGCCTAAGTGAGGCCTTACTTAAGGCTTTGATGTCTTGTCGTCGTCACGTAATGGCAGCTTGACGTCCAATAAGTTTCACTCTGCTTGGCGTGTCGTTTGGTTAACACTAAAGCTACGTAACATTGCAGCTGTATATCGGCTTAACAACATGGAGTGAATTGGGCTGCGACTTTGACAGCCGCCGTCAGAACGTCGGAGCCGACTCACCACTTCCCATTTGTCGGCGCCCCCAACCTAACCTCCCACAATGCTCGCTTACATATTCCAGGAGTCTCGCCTATTAAAGATCACGGCTGACTCCCCAGAATCCCTTTGACCGCGACGCTTGACCTGAAGTCACGGTTATTTTACGTCGCATCACGAAAAACGTGAAGTCGTCATACCCACCCAAAATTCTTAGTACCCCCTCGAGTTAATAGGTAAGGCTATCACCTATAATTCACGATAGGAGCTTCAGTTGCTTTCTGAATGTTTACTGAGAATATTTATATAGCTACCGTCGGGCGGTGGTTGATGTCAACGCAAAGGAATATTCGCCTCCAGTTTCTCGTGAATTGCCTAGAGATCTCAATCGGATGTGGGTATCTTGAGAAACATTACACTGAAATTGGCCGATCGGACGACTCTATTATTACGCCAGGTTTCGTTTAGTTGTCACATTAGTTCAAAGTGAAGTTGTCAACGTTGGGTAATTTCGCCTGCTGTCACTACACGGCCGTTTATGGAGGGAGTATGGTTAGAGAAAGCGGCTGTGGTTCGTGTTTTATCGAAATTATCCCGAAACCAGTTATATTACAAATAGCCGTTAAGAGACGAGTGTAATTTGCTTTCATAAATACCGTATTTACTCGCATAATGATGGCACCCATGAAATTCGTCGTCAAAATACGATTTTTTTTTTATTCCCGCGCAAATCCACGCAACCCTGGGCGTGGCCGCAGCCATATGTCGTGTTTGTGCCCAAATCTAGCCCACGCTGGTCATGCTTAGCTATGTGTCGCGCCTCTTTCAAAGCAGCGTTGGCTACGTCATTGCCACCAACGGCTTGAACAGATATTAGACCCGATATCGCCACGCATGAGTTCAGTATGGTGCGGAAGAAACTAGCACTCAAAGGCACATAATGTGTTCACAAGACAAAGAAGAAAGAATATATTCCGCGCATTTAAGCCACGAGGGGGGAAATGGCAAGGCCGAATGCACGGTTGTCGGCCCGCTGCGGCGCTTGCACTCGCCCCCCGCAGCCAACCGCCTCGCCGCCTTTCGCTTCCATCTCTTCGCGTTGGGTTTGTAGTAGCGGACGTCGTACACCACGCAGTTATTCAGCCGCTATCAAAGCCGCTGGCCGCCAAGCGCACGCCGCTTGCGACGTAGTTTGAAAGACGTTAAAGATGCAATAAGGCGACGGCAGTAACAATGAGTACCGGCGTCGTGTCCGTGCCTTCGAGTCGGTAGCAGCGTCGCAGCCTGCGGCCGCAAAGCCTCGGATCGAAACCTGGCGGATCCTGTTTCTTTTTTTCAAATCAAAGAGGAGCAACGGCGCCGACGCCGCCGCCGCGGCGGTGGATGGTTGGGGTCGCTGATAAAGTGATTCGCATGAGATTTTTTTTATTTTTTTACAAAAAAAAAAAATTCTTTTTTTTTTTTAAAACGCAGAAAGTCCCAACAGATGGCGAGCGCTATGCGGCGCGGACAATTGAACTGAATTGTAATCCAGAAGGGTTTAACGTAAGACATCCCGCTGGCCTCTTATACTCGTGTTAGGACAAAATCCTGAGAAACGTTTTTCGACAACAAAGGGCAGCATTTCAAGTAAAAACAATGGATATATAAACTGGCTGTCAGTTACTAAAAAATGTATGAAAAGATGCAGTATCCCGAAATCCTGATTGTCCCTATTAAATGGCTGTTATGGACAAATGTTTTAGAACAGTGTTTAGATACCTGAGTATGTTACCGATATCAGCAAAACCCAGCTCAATATCTCAAATGGCCTGCTAACTATCTGAAAAATAATTTCACCACTTTTCACTCTCTTCGTAGTGTAATGTTTAAAATTTTCAGCAATATTCAACTCCTACACCACAATCGCAATCTGCTCATGAAACCGTTTGAGCAAGAAGTTTGGCTAGGCTTTTACAACACCTGTTGGGCCTTTTCGGCTCGTTAGGCGTGTCATTTAAAAAAAATTCACCCTTTTAGCCTTCTTCGCAGGGCGAAATCCTTTAAATTGGTTTTGCGTATTTGTATGGCTAACATTTATTAGGAAAAAGCAATTTTGTCAATGATTCGGTGAAACATGTACTGCAAAATCTTTAAGAACACCCATTTTGCTCCGAAATGCAGAATCGCCCAAGTAGTGTTGGTTAGGGCAAAACCCTAAAACTACTTTTTAGATACTTTTAAGGGCTACATATATCAGCAAAACGTGCTTTGATATGTAACGGGTGAGCAAGATAAGTCACAAATTTACGGAAAAACAATTCTCCCCCTTCCCCTTGGTTAGGAGCACAATTTCGAAAAATACCGCCCTTGCGAGCTCCTACAATGACACAATGTACTCCCGAAATTTTGAGTCTCTAGGTCTATCAGTTTTGCAGGGCGTTGATGAGGACAGTCAGTCACTGCTTTTTATAGGTATAGATTACCGTTTCACGCGCTGTGACAAAGTACGAGTTGGAATGTTATACGAGTACGCACCGGATAACATTCCTAATGCTTTTCGGCGCTGCCACACTGAATGTTTTCGGGTTGCTATTTTTCGTTTTATCTTTTTCAACTGGCATTTGCCCTTCCACTGGCGCGTCGCTCGTGCTTTCACGGTGTTTGAACAAGGGGATAACGCATCGCTTGTAATTTCCGGCCCCATATCCCCGATAAACTCTTCTTGTAAGCTCATGGAGCACATAATTGCTGACTACATAGTTGATTTCCTAGATAAGCGCAACATCCTTCCCCCTCTTAGAACGGGTTCCGAAAGGGCTTTCCCGAAATCGAGGGTTGAATGGAAGCCCGTCTGGTCGGCAAAACACAGGACAAGATTAAAAACTGGAACCGACCAAGAATGTTTATAAAATCCAAAAAAGACGTTTCGGATCCGTGCGGGTGCCTGGGTCACAAATACGGGCGCTTGTCACATTGATAACATTTGTTAGGCAGTGTGTTCACATTTGTTAACATTTGTTGATTTGCTAGGCCGAGATGTTAGGACACTAATATAAACTACAAAAAGCAAAGAGCCAAGAACACTGCCAAGACTCGCCCCGGACGTAACCTGCACGAAAGATGAATTGGAGCAGTTCAAAGATGTAGACTGAGTTCCGGAGGATAGAAAATCGGTTATCCACGCTAGAGCGTTAGTATGAATATTAAAACGTCTTAACTTGAGCAGAAGTCGGTGGTGAGGAACGCGGTCGAAAGCTTAAAAGAAATCCAGAAAATGGCGTCAAGCTGATTACTAGCGTCAAGAAGATAAGTCATGAGAAAAACCGGTGAACTCTCTGCCACATGAGTAACCCCTGCGAAAACCGTGCTGATATTGCTAAATAATGTCGTGTTCTTCAAGGTATTGGATCACTTGGGATTGTATGGTGTGTTCTAGTTGTTTACAGATTCTATTTGTTGTTAAACTTGGACGGTAGTGTAATGAAGACGTTTTATCACCTGATTTAGCAATACCCCTGTATTCAGGCATTAAACCATGAGATAATTTCGGAGAAAAAGCGCCGTTAAAATTACAGAAATACTGCAGAATAACATTTAAGAAGTTGTGTATTCCAAAGTGATCGGACGCAAAGGAAATCTGTTTTTTGTTTGGTAATGAGAAAATGCCGCATCTTCAAATATTATTCAAATATTACGACACATTTAATGTTATATCGGGGCACAGACAGACGTCTTCCAAAACAGATGCGAACGTAGTGTCTAATAGGTGACCGCACTCAAATTCGGGGAATAATGTTGCACCATTACAACCACTAACGTTGATATCAAGATTATTTTTTAGAAATATTACTCGGGAGAGTTTTCGGGGTTTATTGGTAAGCCCATAAGACAAGTCACAATTATAAAAATTACGGCAGGTAGATTTTAGTAGACATTCGTATTCTTTGTCACATTTTTGTGTTTAAGCCAGGTGTCTGAAAGTCAGCCTTCATCGGCTAATCTGTAAGTCTTTTTTTTACAGGCGTGAAGCCGTCGACTAAGAATAAAGATAAATGTTTATGCCCAACAAAGCGGGGGGCTCCGTGCAAGAGCAAAATTATTTCACTAGGCGAGCAAACCGGAGGGAGGCTGCCACTCCAAAACAGGGGCAGCGCAGTCGACCAAAGGGAGTAGTGAGGCCGCGGCCGGAGGGAGCGCCAACAGCCGGGAAGACGTCATGGCCGCGTCACGGTGGCGCCTTCCTTACATGGGACGGCTAATCGTTCTGCCAGGCATTTTTAATAAAGTTGCTTCGCTCGCTCGCACTGGGCGGAGTCCGAGCCCCGTTTACAGACAGCAACGGGCAAAGACAAAGTACATAGTTTACAGAAAATTGATTTGGTGCCATCATTATAGACCGTTCTTCAGGAATCACTCTTTCGCTAAAAATGTTTTTAATACACCTTTTGCGTGCTCAGTAATAACCTAATTGGCGACAAGGTGATACAACAAGGAAGGCAAAGTATGAACTGAACAGAGCACGAGGTCGCCGGTTCGATTCCCGGCCGTGGCCGGCCGTTTTCTGGTGGAAGCGAAAAGCAAAAACGCCCGTGTGTTCCAGATTTGGCGGCGCACGTTAAAGATCCATGGTGATCAAACAATCAATCGCGGAGCCCTCCACTACGGCGCGCCTCATCGCCTGCGTTTGCGTCGGTGCGTTAAACCCTTCAATCATCAATCAATCAATCAATCAATAAATTGAACAACGCTAAGACGAGACAAAATGAAGAGTAACAAACATGGGCGCTGAGTAACAACTGTTATTATTTAGAAAGAACGAACATTTATAATGGAGAAAAACGCCATGGTGATCTGTGCGCGCATTGCGGAACGTAGAAAATTTATCAAACAGGCTTTGATAAGATGTATCTAATATGAACGCGGTCTTTTAGGTGAAACGTGAAGTTCTCCTATCTCGCCAAAAAACGATTTCTTTATCCAGCACAGCCACGGACGCTGTGCTTATGCTTGATGACCCTCTGCTATAAATGAGGAATGTGTTAAGTTCGGGCCCGCGGTCACTTATGAATATTAATAAAAACCGCCTGGCAACTAGATATCTTTCGCAGGGGTTAGCTTGTTTCCTGTATACTGTTTGTTTTCCCGCCGGCCGAGCTGAGTTGGGCGCGAGCGGCGTAAGGAGAAACCGGGAGGCTTCTTTTTTATTCTCCGCGCTTTTGTGTCCACCCGACGTGCGGGCCGGAGACGACGCATACAAACGCGTCGGTCACTCATAATAGCTGAAAGCGATGTAAGCTTTCGAGGAAGGGTTTTCTTGTGAGAAGCCGGCGGAGGGGACCGTCGACATTTTAACGTACCGCGATTACCACCACGGGAATCCCCGAAGCGGACGCGAGCTGAAGGTCGGTCAAGGAGTCAAACCTTGGGTTAAACACAGGAAGTCACCCCAGCCTTGTCTGTGACAGTTGCACCTGCTCAAAGTTACTGGGCGAAGTTTGAGTTTGTCACCGTCTGAATCTGGCGACTGGGCGGCTGGTATCCGTCAATAGGGCGACCAGGCTTTGTTAGC
>JABSTR010000846.1:0-31309 GCA_013339765.2 Haemaphysalis longicornis | reverse complement strand
TGAATCACGGCTTACGCCGCCCTGGGCCGGAGCCCACGAGGCCACCCGCTGAGGTGTCGCCCGTTGAACCGCGGCTTACGCCGCCCTGAGCCAGAGCCCACGAGGCTTCCCGCTGAGGTGTCGCCCCGTTGAACCGCGGCTTACGCCGCCCTGTGCCAGAGCCCACGAGGCCTCCCGCTGAGGTGTCCCCCCGTTGAACCGCGGCTTACGTCACCCTGGGCCGAAGCCCATGAGGCCTCCCGCTAAGTATCGCCTCGCCCCATTGCCGTTGAATAGCTGCTGCTGTTGCACTGAGCCGGAACCACGAGGCCTCCCGCTAAGGTGCCGCCGCGTCGATTCTTGGAGTCGGGCTCGTTGTTGGTCGGTGCCGAACCTTGCGTTGAAGGCGTCTCTCCGCAATGCCCCACTAGCTCCAGCCGATGGTCGTGGTCATCCTGTCGACTGCGCCAGTTAAATGTCGCCTCTCCATCTTCTTGGCGAACTGATAGAGACGAAATGAGTGAGTTCTTTTTGCGCGAGCCGAGAAGACGATCTCGACTCGCTCCGATGACCGACGACCGATGCTTGAAGCGGGTGAGGGATGAGGACTGCCTCCTTGCTGGATATAGGGTTATTTACACTATTTACATTACTCCAAGTTTACATCAGGTCAGAGTGACGGTTACATTGTCACTCTGAAAGCAGCAGCCTGTTCGGCCGAGATCTATACTGAACTAGATCCTCTCTCGACCGACCCTGGGCCAAACCCAACACTCCGGTTTTGATACAAAAAACCCCGCCTCCAAGAAGGGGGCGTACAAGAAAGAGAGAAAAACCTTTAAACAATTAATAGAAACCATTGATTGGCCACAGGAACCAGCCAATCACACATGTGTCCCCACCTGCGGTCACGTGACCCAACCCTCTCTCTTATGCACTCATAGTGCGTTTCCCACGCACGCTGTTGCACCCGACCAGCAAATACAGGACATCTGCAGCCTAAAGTGGACACACCATACGTTCAGCTCAAAAGCAAGCTGACGGCTTTGGAGCGGTCTTCGCGCGGCTGACATCTTCCCGCGTCTCGCCTTGGCGCCTTGTCTGCGCGCGCGCCGGGACAATGAGGGAGTCGCCGCTAATCCCCTCCCAGACTAAAGGGGCGCCGCCGCCACCTGAACAGACCACGGCAAGAGACGCTGCCAGCCCAGGCGACCATCATCGAGGCGAACGACCCGTCAACGGAGCGCGCGCGGCGCCGGATCAGATTCTCAAAAACACCGCGCGCCTTTTCGGAGACACACCATAATTCGCTTCCCGTCAGCTTCTCATGCCGAATGACCCAGCCACCTCCGACGCGACAGAGATACTCAGGCTAATCGCCCCGTCTTTTGACACACAAAAGGAAGGGCACAAAACCCGCTCTCCGCGTCTCCGAACTTGGCGTCCGCGCGGGCTGCATGAAAGGGACACGGATAGCAGCTACCAGCGGAGGGCGACGCCAATACATGAGCGACCGGCGGCTTTAATTATTTAAATGAGGAGCCCGAACTGAACAGGTGTGCCAGCCAGTTCGCTGACGGAATCGTTGGCGTCCATTTCAGTCATCGGACGGCGCAGTACCGAAGAAGGAACTGAGCGGAGGCGCGGACCGGGTCCGGTTGATTGCAGAGAGAGGGAGTGGAGAGGAGGAGCAGCGCGTTGTAGCGCACAGGTGGTGTAGAGAGGAGGAGAGGTGCGGAAGCCGGACGACGGAGGGTCGACTAAGGGATGCTTTGCATCGAAAAGCGCTGGCCCCGAGCTCATTGCTCGTGGCGGCATTACAGAAAGTCAACAGTAACGAGTGGATGTAGTGCGAACAGTGGAGTGCGGGAAAGTTGAGTTGACTTGAGTAAATTTTTTCTTTTTACCGTGCTCATCTTGGGAGGAGTGGGGGGGGGGAAACGGGTAGAGGGGAGAGGTATAGAGGAGAGGTCACTACGTGGCAGGGGCGCAGAAGACTGCCGTCTATCGACGACAATTGCATGTAGTGAGCCGATGCCTGGACAGTTTTATTGCCGCAACTCCGCTGGCGTTTTGTACGACACCTCTGGAGATCGGCCTCCCGAGCCTGGTCTTCCTGCTCTGCTGCCAGATCGTGGCAACGTTAGAGAATTTTACCACTCCTTATGCTCCATCTCATTAGTTCGTACCGTGTTGATTGGGGCACAACCCGACAGGGCACTTGCTGTTCGTTCCGGTAGGGTGGGTTAGTTCTGCGGGCTGGCCCTCACCATGCCAGCATATTCGTTATGGTTCGGGGTCGCCTCTTCAGTATGCCCGCACGCGCAAGGGTGGTCGGGTTCCGGTCAAAACAGCACAGACAAACGGCGCATACGGAGCGCTAAAACTCTTATAACGACTTTTCTTCTTGCCCGTAGTGGTGTCGCATCGTGTCTTGGCGGCGCCCGCGCGCGCTCTCGCCTCCTTCCTCCTGTGCTTGGGCGTCGTTCCTGGTATTAACGCGGAATGAGCTGCACGGACATTTTCTTTGCCTGGGTGGATCAAACGATTGCCTCAAGAACACGTGGCCATCGTCAGTTTTGCAGCGAGATACCCCAACGAATGTATTCACTTTGTGGCTTCTGGCTTCAGCACCTCCAACTTGGTTTTTTAGCGTATATGTCACTACGCGAAAGCTTCAGGGAGCTTTGGAGACCTCTCAAAGCTTTGCAGAGCCACCAAAGATTTGGAGAGCTTTGGAGGGTCAGCAGAAAGTTTGGAGAATAAGCAGAAAGGCAGCTTCGCTGAAAAAAAAAACGCAACCCTAATCCAGACACAGGGGTTGTAAAGAATAATGAAATGTTGCCGTCTAGCCGTGCAGGCAATATTTTTCAGAGTGCCAAGGTAAAGGTGCTTACCCTCGTGTTTCATCGATTGTGGATAACTGAAGCGTGGCATTTTCCATGCACACTGTTTATTTACATTTGTTTGGATGCTGTAGTCTCTAAATGCCGGCGTGCGGCGTGCACCTGCAGTCCTTTAAACGTAGAGCGAGCCTTGTGTCGTCATTGCGTTGAGTAGTTGGCGTGCTCCCTTAATGGGTCGTGGACACATTTTCGTGTATGGCCTCCGTATGATTTCCCACACCACAGTTGTATATGTATACGGCGGTTTCTTTACACTTCACAGAGATGTAACATAAATAATAGTTGACTAACGCGTATGCAGGTCCATGCTGGTTCATAGTGGCTAAAAATACCAAACCGAGTGGGAAAAAATCAACTACTTCCATACCGGAATTAAAATAAGGGAACGCGACGCTTACCAAAATCGAGTCTAACAGCATATGAACAGACTCGGAAGCGAGCGGACCCTATATACTTATAATGATGACGACGGCGGTAACGCGATTCCTACCTTACGTATTTGGTAGGGTGGTTTGTTGTCGGTCCTCTCGGCCCTGATACGGACAGTCAAGGGCTTTTCCCTAGCGCTCAGCCACCACCTTAGTTAGAGAGAGGGTGCATTTTCTGTCTAATTTTGTGCGTCCACGCACCCATCTAAAATTCTGAAACTGCTCCGACCGTGTCGGAATTGAGCAATCGAATATACGTCGGCTTCATAACACGAGGCACCCAATTTCCATCCCACACGGGCAGCGTCTTCATTTTTTTTTCATTTCACCTGCGATCATCATCACCATCGACAGAGAAAGTTGGCTTTGCTTCAGTGCGTCGTGGGTGGACTGCAGACAAAATCAGTGAAAGGCTGAAAGCTTCGCGTTAAAAAGACGCAGGACACAGAAAGAGACCGAAAGGCCAGCCACTAGAACATAGGTGCGATTGAGTTCTGAACTTGTGGGCGACGCATTGCTCGCAAGTGTGAAGACAGCTTCTTTTCAGAGTATTGCGGAAGCAGACGTGGGTTTTCTGCGCTTTTCTTGGAATGCTATTAATACATCCAACGCTGGTGTTCTCCGTTATCAAAAGTGTGTCCTGTACCAAGAAACCGTAGGGTGTTCTGGATATGAGAATCTATTCCTTTACGGGTGGTTCTTGGGAAGCTGCCTTATAGGGTAGTTCCCTCAAGGAGTTTATTTTTTAGAGGAATCTTTAAAGACGTCGTAACGTTATCTGCAACAGGGTGTACCACTTCGTTAGGCTTAAGTTCTAAAATACCCGAAAATTGTCGACACACCTAAAAACCGTAACAAATTGTGCGTCATCAAGGGCTTCGTGTAGCGTGTGGTGAAATCTGGCTAAAGAAATATGACAAAAAACCAGCGGTATGAAAAACCCTATCCGTGTGCTTCTATTCTGCACAAAGGGCTTGTTGTCTAATTTGAACCCGTCCGTACACAAAGCACACTGCTAAAAGTTCTAGGAAAGCTTCTAGGGTGACGCAACACCAGTTTGAAATGTAACCGTTCTACATTCTTCAAAGTGTTGACGCACCTCCAAGAAAATTTGTAATGTTGGGAATGCAGTAAGCGAAGTCCTCAACGCTTACTGATAACGCCGCATTTCCCTTTAAAAGCCCTTGGTTGAACACTTGTATAATAATAAGGGAGCTTCTTATTGAAAACGGGTCATGGGGTTCCAGAAGGCCGAGTGAGTGTTTTAAAAGTTGCCCGATGACATCTTGCAACAAACTCCTTACATGACAAGAGCCCTGAACGGAATGGGTATTGAGGCTTGTGTGTCTTCCTGCAAAAAACAAATTGCGGGACGTCTTCTTTGCGCTTTCTAACTTTCACTCTGAAGCTTCGAAAAGTTCTGTTTTTTTTTTTCGCATTGAGAAGATCTGCTTTTGCTTTTGTCAGTTTTACATCAGCAGGTCTAAATTGTTTCCTTATAGTCCTAGACATGAGGTTGTCGTGGCGGCCTTACCTGTGTGCAGCGCCTTTTTTCGCCAGTTCTGTATTTCTAAATTAGCATCAGTTTTCACCTGTCCTGCCTCATGCTCGCTGCTTCATGTTTGCCCTATAGCCAACAGAAGCAATAGGCCTCAGGTGTAGTTTGGCTTTGTTTAAGGCCGCGCATCCCGGTGAGTCGGCCCATGTGAATCTAAGCTCGTGTTGTATCTGTACACCAAATGTTAGTCTTCTTTATTCTTCCTTTTAATTATTCCTTCTTTGCCCTGGAATAGTGATTTCTGAAGCAGACCTCGGTCGTCAGACATGACAATGTATTCTAGGTAACATAATTCGAATTGCATATTGGACAGTGTTTACTGCACATCGGTCACTTCAGTGTTCACGGCAGTGTTTACTGCATGCATTAGTAGAAAACTGCTTGTTACTTCGCGTTGGAAACGTGGCCATTTAAGATGTCAACGCTTGGACTCTTCTTGTTTAACTACACGCATGGGTTTTGGGAAGAAGGGCGCAAACGGGGAACTTTCCCCCAACCCCCTCCCTCAAGCCACACCACAAGGGCCCAGTTCACACTCCGTGTCCCTCCGCAATGCAACGGCTTTGAATCCATCAAGACAAAATCCTGCCGACGCTCATCACCCCATGTATTCGTTTTAACGCGTAAACCTCCTCTGCCGAGTCTCCCCACCCGATGCATACTGCCTTACATCTGCCCAAAATGTGTAACGAGGGAGGTTGGTCATTTATTAGTTTAACAGCGTAATACGCAAAAAATAACCGAACCTGCAATTGGTACTTAAGGTAGGTTATCAGTAGCTTTTGTTGGTAGCCACAGTCTGGTTTAGTAGCCGCATGCCGACGCCATCGGTCGCTTAGGGGAGAAAAAGCAAGTGAAGATTGAAAATGAAATTAAGAAATTCAGAACTCATAATTTATCAAGCTCCCTCACGTAATAAATTAAAAGAAAGGTGCACATTGAGCAAAAAAGTCCAGCAATGGAAGCTGATAATGAACTACCCACATTAAAAAGTAGGCCTAATGCACCGCCCTCACATGATTACAGGAAAAAAACAACAAAAAACAAAAGCAGTAAAAAATAAAAAAATTATGAATGAAAATAAATCCTATGAAGTCGGAACGATCAAATAACGCCCCACCCTGCGATTACAAAACACGATTCTTTATGGATTGATGCGTTCTCAAAGTGAAACCAAGCAATTAAAGGCCGGGAACAGGCTTACAGATTAACTAAAACAGGCTTACAGATTAGTGAACAGTTCAAATAATTTCTGAGTCTTCGGAACTTCCAGTGAATTGGTGCTGGCTTCCCGAGCATTGTATTCCTTTATTGCTTTCACTCAGTTTCTCATCGCCCTTGTTCGGCTGTAGTCAGCACCGACAAACACCACGCATGTGCTCATTTGCCTACACTTTTTTTTTTCAACTTGCAGTTTTTACGTATTGGCCCCTGCTGTTTTATGCGTATTGTTTTCCGTACCAATATGTGGTTTTTAAACCTAAGGGCAAGAAACCATGCAGTTAAAAACAGAACACCGGGAAAAAATCAAGGATGCCCCTGGCCTGGAAGCCTGTTTAGTATATTCACTGCAGGAAATACTTATCTGTCGTGTAACTTTACAAATAAAAAGTGCTTTCTTCTTGTTTTGGCATTGAAGAACAGATATACTCAATGTAGAGTGGTGCAGAAGAATGTTGGAGCTCCGCGCAGTATTTTGCACATGCTATTTCCTAATGTTGCCAGAATGTGGGAGAGGGACAATATTTCGGAAAAAAGCGGCCTTTTTGAAACTTCGTTCCTGCGCATTACCAGGGCAATATTCAACATTGCACCCGAGGTAATCCAAGTCAACGAAAAGAATTCGGTACTGATGCTCATCCTCTTGTTAGTAGAAGGCTATCCTGCTATATGTCGAAAAATGGTTTTCGGAAAAAATGAACTGTCGGTGAACGAAATACTCTAGTATTTCTGTCGTTAAGTGCATTCTTGCTACACCTTGATTTCTTTACTCCTTATTGTCACCTCAGTTTAAAAAAACTGCTGTACAAACATGTGCACAGCTTTATCCTTGCAGAATAATATTTCAGGGCTATTGTTCATTTAAAAGATGAGCATGCTTTTTTATGTCCTTTCAAATATAAAAAAAACTGTATTTTGGAAGACATTTTTCAAGTGTAAGTGTCTTCATTTCTTATGAGCTATTAAATTTTCCCAAAAACCTTATATTTTGTATTACAGAGAATCTTTGTCGCCTGAAAATAAATTCGGTTATTATTGTTTGCACAGTAACCAACTTAGCGCGGCATATTGATATTTCAGTAAACATCTCGTCTTTCTTTGCCAGCATAGTCCCGATCAGAAATTATATTATAATCGCAGACCAATTGTCGTCACAAACGTGTTTTTTGGAATAATTGACGACACGCAGAGTTTCAAAGGGGGGTTCTTGAGATACAGTTAAATGTGAAAAAGCTATTTTTTTGTTTAAACGTTGTTTTCTTGAAAACGAGCTAGTTTAAAGTCTGCTGTGCACGTTTAACATGTTTCAAATACTAAGCATTAGACGTTGACGTGCGCACCGCTACTAGTCAAGATTATCTTGTCGCCGAAAGGTGCTACACAAAGTTTTATAAAAGGTTTTTCATCATCCGAAGAACGAAGCGAGATCAGAAGCAATGTGCCGGCCGATGGCATTTTCTCGATGGGCTTTCCCTTCTGTTGTGTTTCTTCTTTCAAAGGTCAGCAGAATATTAACCAATGACAGCCGTGTTGGTCTGAATATACAATCCAAGAACTGACCAGAAATATTCCGGGAGAAGAAGCGGCAATGAACTAACAGTGCATATGAAAAGCAAACGGAGCCATTAAAAGTTTACTGCCGTCAAGATCCCACGGAAGAGCCTAGCAAACTCCTAAACCGAAGGGAGCTAGTTTGACCAAATGAACTTTAAAATATACAGCCCTCTTTCGATGACAAACACTAGACGCAGAAACAAATTGTTTACATCCTGTGTAAATGTGCTTAGGAGCAGAATTTCATGCTCCGCAGCTCGCAGTTTACGCATCAAAATACATTTAAAACGGAAAGGAATAAAAAATATGGGGGCCCGTACTGCGAAACAACCGGATCGGTAGCCTTAATCACAAAAAATCGTGGAAAACCCGCATGCACTGGCGCTTATAAAGCGACGTGGAAATCTCATTGCATGTATGTGCCACAGCGAATATGTGTGAAACACGTTGCTAGGCGAAACCGTATGCATGCAACCTTCACAGTAGGTGCAAACATTTCTTGTGGTAAGCATTTGGAGTGCCTTTGATGCAGACTCATTACTTGGTGCGTGCTCCAGGACCACCAAAAGCAACGTGTGCTTCCGAAGTACTTGTTTCTAATTATAAAGGGCTGTCCAATACAATGTGTGCAATCCCGTCGGGGTTTACTAGTTTAGTAGGATAACAAAATAATTTTTCCGGCTCTTTTGTCTGCGTGCGTGCTTTAAATGTAAACACGCGGCGAGACTTAGTAATAACTTCGCTGCTGCTTCATTGCATTTTGGCGTCGTTGTTTCATTCTTTTTTTTTTGTCGCAAATTACCTTGCCCAGCTTATTCTCTGCTGCTATTGTGACACCACTTTAGGGCACCACGCGGAACGCCCTATTTTACAGTCTTAGTTTGCGAGTTATATTTTTGTGAATTAAAAAAGCACGCACAGTAGCCGACCACAGTTTTCGATTTATACTTAATTGCCCAAGTGGGTACGAGCCACGAAGAAAAAACAGCAACAACGGCAATTTTTGTTCTTGCGCTGGAAACGTGAAGAGATGGTGTAGGCAAACAGGGAAAGTCACGTATTATCGCTACTTGCACGTGCCACAGTGCGTAATCTTTTTCTTCTCGCCAAACTCTGATACGTGATACCAAGGATACATTTCCAAACGCAGGTCCAAAATGTACGCCATTTTTTCTGTGTTTATTTGACGTTGCACGTGGGAACACATGATCCGAAGTTATCTTTTTCCACCTGTAAAGCAAGGAGGGGTTTGAATTGGCTCATGTTTTTTTAAGCGTATTGTGAGCCGGTTTTAGTAGTGCGGGATGTAAAATGTTAATTTCTGAGGATTTGGGTGCAAACTATGCTATCAACTGCATTTCCGGGCTTTATTGTGTGAACATAGAATGAAATGTGTTGCTTTGAGGAATTTTAAAAAGAAGTGGTGCAAATGTTTCAATGCCTTCGTTACATTTACCTTGGAGTATTTGTCGAACGTATCGAGAAAACGCTGATGAAAAACGCGAAGGAAGTGCTGTTTAAAGCACCTTTAAATTGTTCAGTGTATGGCGCAGGCACTGCCAGAATGCTCTGTCAGGGGTGATAAAGGTCGCATTCCCCGCCCGAATGAAACATATTTCTTAAGGTTGCACATCAACTTTCTGATGGTGCATGGATTAAGGAAAAAGGAAATTTCCTTGGCTGCTCCGCAACCTGCGGCTTTTAAAAATAGCAAGAAAGCATTCAGCTCGTGTTGATGGAGTGCTGGGACGCCATCTTATTCTGGGATGTTTTACGGAGAACGATTCATTAGAGGACGATCATAAGGGAAATTCGTTAGATGAACGACCTAGCCATCACACACTCTCGCAACACAAACTGCTCTTACATAAGGTTAGTCTCACTTATCTCACTCACGCTATAATATACGTATTGGCCTGAGATCGCACGTGCCAAACGAAGCCACAAATCTTCATTCAGAGCAATGAAGACAGAAGTGACCATCCCGATTTTCTCTTTACCGTTCAGCTGCGTATTGCTTCACCCGCGTATTGCTTCGGTCTCTAAGCAGAATGTCATACACCAGCCGCCCTGAACGTGCTAAAAAAAGATGTCAATTGTTGCTTTGTTTCCGGTGCTTTGCGCAAAGGGTAGACGTTTTGGATAATTGGTGGAGTTTTTCTAGGCCGCAAAATACGCAACTGTTGTATTAATCAAATTGAGGGTCCTTTATTAATTATTCCGAATCGCTTTGCAAAGGCAAAGTATCTGATTACATTTTTATTCTTACCTTCATCCTCTAGGCGGCTTTTTATACTGTTTAGCCAATTGAATGCCCCCTTTCACATCAGATACTATATACGGCACGATTAACCCGCTGAGAGAATTTGTTTCAATGGCTCATTGCAAGAAGCAGTGCAAGGGAGTAGTTCTATACTTTTAATGGCAATTTTTGAAACGACTGATTACTAATGCCCTTGTTGGTTTCGCTTAGAGTGATCCAAAAGTGTAGGGTAATAAAGTATCTTGTCCCTGGACTGATTATGCCCAATATAAATGTGGCTCGGAAAGCTCCGCTATTGCATCAAATAAATCCCGCGCATTGCCTGTCCTGGAATTATAAGCCTTAATTGTAATAGACTGAAGCGCTGTTCCATGCAGGTATACAGGCATATATCTTGTTTAAACAACAAACAAGCTATTGGCAATGCTTCTGTCGAATATATACTAAGGAAAACGTCAACATTGTGTCCCAGTCCAACGAAAGGGGGGCATTAAAGTGTCGCGGACTCTTCAATGACGAGGCGATGCCATCAATTTCTCCGAAGTTAGCGCGGGAAGCAGATGCCTGTAACGCTCGGGGGCAAACGAAGTAAAAACACTCTAATTCGGGTGTTCGGCTCGTGGCTGCATCGTCACCAAGCAGTCAAATATTTCCATTTTAAACGTAGTCATAAAAAACGCGCTTGCGTCCAGCTGGCGTCCTGAAACCTTATATTTCGGAAGTCAGAGTATTATCTTCATAAGGAAGAAGTAATATAAAGACCGTAGAAAACTTTCAGCCATTCAGGATGGTCGACAGGACATTGGGTATAGTTAGAGTAAATAATCAGTCACCTAAGACTGTAACCAAAGATGACCTGCGTCATGAACCGATTGCGTTTTGCCATGGTTTTTAATGCACAGTTTTAGGCAGCGAACTGTTAGATATTCGGAGTGGTTGCCTAGAAATGAGGTCCATCATCTTGTAATGAGGGTAGCAGTAAAACCATCACCGAGGTCGGGGCATTGCATGGCACACAGAGTGTGAAGGCTCAGGTTTACAGCCTCGTACCCAAGAACGGCTTGGACAATTGAAATCATGGAGTGGTTCAGGCCATGTCAGACTGATCCACAATTCAAGAACCAGCGAACGTACGAGGAGGCATGCCTCATCGTGTGCTGTTTGAAAAAACCAGGAATACAGATTTAAGGTGCAGGGACTTCTGACCAATTGCACATTACTCGTTTCTTCTGAAGCAGCAGAGCGTGGAAATATATCTGACACATATTGTAATGGGAAAACTCATTTTCAAAAGTACATGATGTACTGTTGCTAAATGTCTAGATTCTGATTTTTATAGCTGATTGTCTGAAGGATGTTTTTGCATTCACAATACCGTGTCTCGTAAAATGCAAAATCGGCCGCTGATATCCTTGAAAAGTGATTGGTTTTGGTTTCTAAAGATTGCCTTACACTAGAGGATTCTTGTTCCAGAAGCCGAAGAGAGAAAATAGTTTGATTGTTTTCGCAAACAGGTCAGCAAAACGAGCTACACCGAAATGTATTGCGCACATTCAAGGTTTAAAAATACACGACATACACAACATGCGCACAGCCGAGTTAGAACGATGCTGTTTGGGCGCCAGATGTGCCTGGAAAGTTTTGTAGAAGGTGAATAAAAAGCAGAGGGCTATCTGAAGGCAAAGGTGTTTGCTTCGGTGGCCTGTTTGCCATTTTCGGGGTTAAAATGCCAGTAGAACCTACACAAATAGCATATATGTCCTCAACGTGCTTGCCAAGGAGAGACTGAAATATACGTATGACCTCAACAAAGTGGGAACTCTGAATACATACGCCCAAGTTAAAGCCATGCGAGGAAGGTTACTGCTCAGAAAGATCTCATGAATGTTACCATACATCCTAGCCTAAAGTAAGTTTACAGAAAACACCCACGGCTTTGCAGTAACGACGAGATGTGGCGCGTAAATAGCATGCACATGCTGTGAAACCATTTAATTTAGTTTCCGGCCTGATAACTGTCTGTAAATTGGTGTCGCATAACGTTATGTTTACAAGAAAAAATGCTCAAGTAAAAAAAGTCATTTTTGGGGGGCTAGGTACTATGAGTGTTCAGTATTATCTACCTATTTGTAATGATATCATTTTGAGGTATTTTCTAAAAAAACAACAAAAAATTGCTGCGTTTGATCGAAGACCGCTCACCCACTGGATGACTCCCACGAGATTTGTAAGATTGTATTGCTAAGCACCGATATGCAGGATATCACATAAACGTACCACTAAAGATGAAATTTTGGAACATTATAGCCACAGGTCAAAGTAAATTCCTGGAAAATATTTTTGAGCACACATTTTTGCAGATACTGAATAATTAGCTGCCACTTTATAACGGAAAATTTGGGTAAAACGAACACTCTGAACTATGGTCAGTTACTTGAGCAACAGAAATTGTGCCATAACCAAGAGTAGTCTTTATTTTGAATTGCGTTTTACTAAACACTGATAAGAAATTTTTAAGGAAAAATATTTCTAAGGAGGACATGTGGAAATAACCTTTTAACGCACAATCGCATCTTCATCATGCTCAGGCGTAGTCTAGTAAATTTCTGGGGCAAGAATTGGTCCGCTTGAAGGAGACACACCACCCAGCGCTTTCTGTCGGAGAAAGACACTAGTAAAAATTTGCATCGTCGCGCCATGGGATCAGACGCTGGACCATCTACTACTAATCCCGATACGTAGGTTTTTGTTTGCAGTAGGTTGAGCCAAGGTTGCTTGGCCGGATGTACAGCAACACGCAACCCATATATCCCCGGCGCGATTATAAACGCACGTGAGGAGGCACAGAAGACTTGACTAAGCTGCCAGTGTAATGGTCGCTAGAGAGTGTTCGGCGAACATTGGTTGATCCTCTTAGCCATGGGATGCCAACGCTGTCTCAACCCAACGCGAAATCGTCATCGTGATGCAGTTGAAACTCCATCTTACGAAACCAAATTTTAGGATTTCCCTATTTAACGAACAAATCTGGATTCCCCCGCAGTGGCCCCTAGGTTGAATGAATGTTTTTATGAATTCAAAATAAAGAAACAAATTTCGCCACAAAACACGATTTACCGAAGCCTTTCGGAAAAATCTTGGGGAGCAACCCGGCCGTCGATCGTTGTGAACTGTTTCCGGCATGTTGGCTTCCACACTTCTACTTCCGAGGTTGCGGCGGGCTCAACAAGCACGCAACACGAGCAGGAAGAGACATCGCCCATTTGTTGGGAAGAGCTTCGTCGGCGTGACGAGGTGGCCGCAGATGAGACCTCGACGACTTCGTGAACGCCGACACAGACGCGGACACTGACACAACCGAATTTCTCCACGACAAGGAGATATAGCAGTTTGTTTCCGGCGCACAAGAGGAGTATGAAGATGCGGACGATCCAGATACTGTCGAAGCTTCTATGCCCGCACCACTCCAGCTGATGGACGCCGTCGACCTCAGAGGCGCTTTGCTGGGGCAGACGAGGTGGCCGTGGACATTGTGGCTTTGCTGGCCAGCTAAGAGAAGTGCGCGTGCACACGAAGTTCAGCGCAGGCGAAAGTGATGAGCTTTTTCACTTGGCAATACATTTTCCATTCTATCGAACAAAATTTGTCGCTGTCTTGATTTTACGAAGTTCCCGATTTAACGAAATAATTGGCTGGTCCCGGTGACTTTGTTAAAAGTTCAATGGTATTTGCTAACAGGGTATGGAAGCGAGATATACAGGAAGAAAAAATTATATAAGAACATTTGAAAATAAATCCCTCGCATTATTTGCTTTGTGCCGAGCAGAAAGAAAACTTCCTGCCCCTTTTGCGGCCATCTTCAGGCGGAAAGTTTGACATTGCGGTTGGGGTAAGTTTCGGCTAGAACAGAAAACATGGCGGTCAGACAACTTGTTCTGGGAATCCAAGATGTTATCATAACACTCAAAATTAAGGTTTCAGTATGGAGTGAATGAGGGACGCGAGAAAATATTTGCACAATTTATCGGTGAAGAGACAACGACAAAAGAATAGAACTGGAAGAGCGTGTGTGGAGGGGGGTGATGTCAGGGAACCCGCTGGCGGCATTTGCGTTGGTGGTGGCGCTGTGCTCACATCGCTGCCAACCTTGTTGCTAAAAAGTGGTCAAGTGTAAGCAATGATTGACGCGCCAGTCGCCCAGCGCTTCCATTGACCCAGTGGCCGGCGTTTTAAAATGGTGTGTTTTGTGATGGCACGACTGAGTACGCACAAGCGGGTATGAAACTGCATTGGCAACGACAAAATGTCGGGACTGGTGGACAACAATAAAAGCAAAAAGTGGCCCATGCCGCTGCAAAACGGGAAAAACATGACCAGAGGTGGTTATAACGCCCAGCCCGGTAGGCACGTTGGAGAAGGGCGTGCGAGTAACGCCGTTATGTGGAGTTCTAAAGCCGGAATAAGGCGTGCCAACCGGGACGAGTCTGAACTTCGCGAGGAAAAGACATGAGGTGCTTATCCAATATAAACATTCACCAATGAAGTATTCAGACCCGTATTTTGTAGTGGGTTGGGACACTCTGTTAGATAAAAGAAAATATCACGATAAAGTCAGTATGACCCCACTCCGAATTTTTGATGCAGTTAATCCTGGATACAATGAAGTTGGCAAAAGATTGCAATTTTGTGTTACATTCAGGTTTTCCTTATGCGCGGATTGTGATTTAAGGATCGCGGGAATGAAGCAGAAACGAAGCCAAAGTGCTAGACATCAATGAAGGTGAACTCAGCCTTCAATGCTTCCCTTCACAGTAAAAATCTGCGTGATTTGCGGCTGCTGCTTTCGCACGAGTGCAGGCACTTTACGGCGCCTCAAAGAAGGGAGGTCACTTACCCCCGTATTCACAAACGTAACTTAAGTATGACGTGTGCCTTTTGACACTTTTTGATTCAATACGCGTCACAAGAACCGAATTTATGCTGAAAAGGCGCATTTTCAAAGATTGATGCTTTTTTTCTAACTGAAAATGGTTGATGTTAGCTGAGGTACTTTACTATGAGGCGACGGCTTTTAAAAATGTGAGCTTTTCTTGTAAGGGGAACAGTTTTTGTGTTCTGGCTGCAGATATCATGACCGGTGAAACCACACCACAGATTGCAGTGAAGACGCACGACTACACGCCGACCGGCAGGCCTAGCACCTCAAGTCTTCAACCAACACCGCACGCACACGTGGAAATTCACAGGAGTTTGCAGTCTGGGTGAAAAAAATGAAGTGTAGTTACTCTTGCCAACTCGTGTCACGCTACCCAAGCAAAACCTAAAGTTGGGGCAATGTCAGCCGTGAAGAGCCCATAGCCGCTCCTTTTATCGCCATCATTATAACGAATTTTGTTCTTGGCGACTCCATAGATGCTCTCTCGTTGAAATACTGCTAATATTTGGTAAATTAGTGGATTTCTCAAGCCGATATTTTAGTAAACGTGCGAAAAACAATGACTGATAACCTTAGCCAGTTCGTTATATGAAGGTGAACTACCGCCACAGCTTCGTTGCATAGAGGCCGCAGGCACAGAGGAATTTATGGCTGTTGCAAAGGGGAATTGATAGACTGTTACATCCAGGAATTCTTCACACAGAGGATCGTTACGCACAGGTTTAACTGTACTGTGTTTGTATTATAAACAAGTGGGAAAGAAAGTGCGCTACCTGAATGCAGATGACAGAAATAAGAGCAATGAAGGCATTCCTTTATTCAGAAGAGTGGTTCTCCAATGGGGACCGCACACCCCGGGAGTCTGCGAAGCCCTCGCCCTCCACAACAAAAGAGTGATATTTGGCCATGGCTGCGGCATCAATCGGCAAAACATTGCTTCGGTCAACTTTTTTACTTTGTAATTTTTACCGCCCTTACCAAACTATGTATCATCTGTGCCTATCACAATGTTCATCTGGCATCGGTGGCTTGTATACTTAAAAACGCGAATGCCAAAACAGGCTGAAAGTGGCCGCAGGTGAGCATCTGTGTTTAAGCCCAGCCGTGCCGCGTATTTATGAAATTTATGCATTGGCCAAAATGAACTGACGTGTCACATTGGTATGACGCTTTGATGATTGAAAGTAATAAAACGCTCGTGTTTCACACTCCAGCAGTGTTATGCAACTCCCCCCTATTCCCTCCTGCTCTGTAAGGGGTCCCCCATCACTTTCAGTGGTGCGGAAGAGGACCCCGACAAATTCATGGCTGTGAACAAGTGATGCAAAATATGGAAGGTTACAGGCCCCTGTAAGGCAATGAAAAAAGCGACAACATACCGCTTGTAAATAATGAAAAATAGTTCAATACACCGGGGGAAACAATCAGAGGATAATACTATACTGCCTAATAGTTGATAGCATTCTGCAGATTTTGCGACTGCAAGCAATGAGCATCCAAAACTACGCGTTGGTGGACCGCTCGTACGCGATAGATAGCAAATACTACACATGAAATCAATCACAAAAGGCCCTAACTATATGTGGCTACAAGCAGGTGGGCGAATTGATGAGAAAAACAACCACGCTTCGGACAATACTTGTTCAACAAAAGATTGTTCAATAAGCACACAGAACAAAAGGATACGTCAAAAATAAAAAAACGGAAAGAAAATTTACCCACGAAAATTAATAGTTAGCCGATTCTGCTTTCAAATAGAAATGTTCGTAACGCAAAAATATTACTTCTGGGTGTATTACCGATGGTTTGTGAGCCAAGTCATCCAAAATACGGTTGAGAAGGTAGTGCGGAAAGATTGAGACCAAATATATTAATAAAGCTTCAGTATTCCGCAAGAGCTTGATCCATCTGGCGAGCCATAAATAGAAAATATTCGGAACCTCGTGCCTTGAACATGCTATTGAAGCAATCTAAGTAATTGAACCAATGGATTTCCGCAATGTAAGTTGCTTCTGAGTGACGGCTTTGTAGCGGCTGAATGGACAGACTTTATTTGGTATGGCAGCATTCCGGTCACAGTTGCCAGATATATGCATGGTGCTTTGTGCCAAACTGGTACGAACGTTTTAAACAGCTATGCCTGTTGAGGAGCCCAAACAGGGGAGCCAAATTCTTGTTGGCGAAGGATTAATGCTGCAGGTTATGATTCAAAGGTTCGAGATGGAGAACATCGTACGTTATGGCGCAGCATCCTGAACAATGAAGCTGTAGCGTGTTTTCGCTTATCAGTGTCACAATAAGAGGCTATTCATAAAATAATACGGAGCTAGCTTTCCCTCAGCGGTATATTAAGAGGATGTTTTTCTCTTCTCACACAAGCCGAGTAGGTAGGTAGGTAGAAAATGTTTGAGGCGCTGAGGTGGAAATGGTTCCCCAGTCCGGTAATCCATGGATGAGAAGAAAGCCTTCGCTTTCGATGCCAGGAGTTGCCAAACGTCCAGATTGCCACTGGTCACCAGCTTCCCCCACAGCTCACGGGTGGGACAGGAGGATCGGAGAGGAGGCAGTTTGGGATTGTTCTAACACTCTAGTATAACATGAGGAGAGTACCAGGCTGTGACTGAACTGGCATTTAGCAGAGTATTGACTTGGATACACCAGGAACGGTATTAGTTGCATTCTGAGGAGTAGAGGTTCATGTTCCTTGGAAAGTGCAGGGTGATGAGGGGAAGCGTTGTCTGTTGCACCGGTAATACTGCGTTGTGTTGATAGTTTAACATAGAGATGGACGATGTGGCCTCCTCGGAATCCTGGAGGGAGACGGCGCACGCTTGCTGATGAACAAAGTTGCTTACCATCAGTGAGGAATGGGCACGAGTGCGGAGGACCTTGACTTTCCAGTGGGGCTGATGTGGCGGGAATAACTTTAAAGTAGAAGGGGCCCCCATCCTGACTAAGAATTCGTGATAGTTCTTGCGTTGTTTGTATGGACGAGAGCTCGGGCGATAGCTAACTCCAGCAACCCACGTGGCGATTTCGTGATTGATGGAAAGTGACGAGGGTGACCTGCTTCGTGACTGCGGCTACTTTGTGTCACCGTTGTGTCAACACCATGTACCGAAATCTGGCGAACCTTGTAAAGTAGCCGAAAGCCCAGTACAGGCACGTTCCTGATGCGGCTAGCCTCCTGGTGGCGAACAAGCTCCGTCAACCACTGGTCACCTGAAACCCTTTAAAGGGACACTGAAGTGATATGTAAACATTGCGGGATTACTTGCGCAAATTGTAGTCCGGAGTCCCCCAGGCCATGTTACGACCACTCTGGGCGCGTTTACACGCGATGTTATTTAGTAGAAAATAATTCGAAAATGCTGTCCTCCTCTCTTTACGCTCGCCCATTTTCTGCGGCGATTTCGTGTGACGGTCGCGAGGAGCCGAGCTCGCAATTGCGGCGCGAACTACTGCACGGCTCCCCGGCCTTCAGACGAGTACGTCGGCCCAGGTTTCGTCCGCCGGCCGCCGACGGGTCGTCCGCAATTCATTCGCTCAGTTGAACGAAGCCAGGACACTTTGTAAATGGAAGAATGGGCCTTTCTTTACTGTGGTTAGTTTGTACACTGTATCTAGCTCCAAGTCAAGGGTCGCTTCACACAAGCGCTGCACAAGCGCACATGGCACGCTGTTCGCTACTGGTACGCCGTAGGAAAATATAAGGCCTCTTTAAGGCGGGAGAAGAAGTCAGCGAAGTCAATATAGGTACTAAGGAAATAAAATCAACTGATATTTTTACCGTACAAAGCGTAAAAAATAGGGTGCGGGAAGCACTTTTATTGCGCTGGGCGAACAAGCACAGCGGTCAGCAGCACGACTACGCATCTGCGAACGCTTTTCCGTCTGCGAAATGCAATTGCTAGACGTGAGCTATTGTGGAAACTCGGGGGACGCTTACTGCACGAGCGCTTTCTCAATACAACAGAATGTATAGTATAATTTCAGACGCCTATTTAGATCTTTTTCTACCACAGCAAACAGGAAAGTTGAAATAGCCAGGGCTTTTTCGAGGCAAATATCTTCATTTTATAACATAAAAGTAGCGCGTAAAGCGATCGTAAAAGTGTAAGCGATCGTTCATGTAAGTAAGATGGTAGAAGACTAGAGGTACCAAAATTTTTCTACATGCACTGTCGCTTCACCAGAAAAAGAAAAGTACAGAAAAGTCGGCCCTTGCAAAGATTGTTGAGCCGACTAGCTTGGAACAAAATGTTCGAAAAAAATGCTACTGCTTACACATCATAAATTGGTTGTTCTCCTTAATGCATGTGAATGCCAGTATACGCGAGTAAGCACCTTTCATGACAATATGCAAGTTCAGGTGAAACGGTGGCATCTATAGACCAGAAATACACAGGACGTCCCCACAAAAAGCTTTGACGTTGTCACTAAAAAATAACGTTAATCCCAGGTATAAATTGGGTGTTACCGGAAGTTTTGAGTAGTTTGTCAATGGTTTGAGTATTGTAAGCACAATTCGGACTTCTTAGCAGCGCGAGAAAATTTCTTAGCAAGGAATACTGGAAACAAATTGCGTGAAATTAAAATTAGTGCAAACGTATTTCCATACGTGCTGTTTAAAGCCCGCCTAAGGGTGACGTAACTGTGATTGGTTATTGTGGTGAAATTGTTCGAAAAAAAAGGGTCGTAATCAACCGTACTGTTCGGTAACAAATTTTGGCACAAGAAGAAACAGTTCGTGGCTCCGTAATAGTCGGTACAAAACTACACGCTTCACATGAAGATAATGAGAATTTTATGTACAATCCATGATTAACATCTTCTTGAAGACATTCGTATAGAAGTAGTAATAAATAAAATCGCTGACACTCACCAACTAACTACACAATTTAGGGCGAACTAGTGCAAATACAACCACAAGCGTTTGAACAGTAGTTCAACGTGGTGTTCTTAAAACAGCATAAACACATTAGAGATGAACTGTGCAGTGTTAGCAATTCACCTAGTGGGGGGTCGACGTTGTCAGAATAGGCAACCTCACTCAAAAAAACTTCACCCCGTGAAGAAAAAAACGTTGTGGCTATCTTGTGTAGCAAAACACTGATGTCAGTTCGTGGAACGGGAGGGCAATTGTGGGACGCTCATGGTGGGTTCCAGTCCCAAGAATAACGAACTTTTAACTCTTCTGTGGGCGCTTTTTCCCTCTGCCGACGATAGGTTTGGCCGAATGAAAAATTTTTATTAGGACGAATTTATTTGTGAGAACTCTGTGTTCGAATAAACGAATATTTTACATTGTCGCTCACATATTCTAATTTCATTACACACAATGTGGTCACCTTACCACGTTAAAAGATTACAGATCTAGAACATGTTCGCAAACATTTGTGTACTGTAGTGTTTCTTTCCTACGAGATACGTGCGGCAAAATGCCTGATCTCTTAATATTGCTGTGATGGACTACGACGACACATAACCGGGTACATGCTGAAGTGTAACAAATTAGAAGCCGCAGCATAATATTATCAGTAATGTGTGCCTGAAATAACAACAAGCCTCTATTATTATTTACAGGTCAACATGTCTATTCTAAATTTTTATTTACAATATACACGAGCAAAAAGCAAATGTGAAGGCATTGTGGTAATGTCTAGGCGGCAGCAAATAGCAATTTGTCTGCAGTCCTCTTCCAACGTACCCAAAAGACTAAAATCTTCATGCTTGTCTTCAGTAGGAAAAATACAGGGATATAGTGTACACGTAACTGTGGCCAGATATTTTAAAGTTTGCGTTTGTGCTTCTTGAAAATGCTAAGTAGTTCAAGTTGTACTATAAAGGAGTTGTTGCTTGTGGGCACAGTAATATTTACGTTCTTATCCATACACTTCCTCAGTGATACCAGCGAGAAACAGTGTTCTTAAAAAAATTAGGCGAAGAACATTGTAGTCTATGTATTTTGTGTGTTCGCGAATCCAAGCATTGATACTCTGTGAAGAATTGGGGATAGGAAGATAAGCTCAAATGAGTGCGCTCATTTTGCGAGCCTCCATCCACAACTTGTGCGTGTCTATGTTTGGAAACACTACAGTAACGCTAACAAAATATGTTTATTTCTTGAAACGGAGGCCGCCAATTACACGCGTGTGCACGTGGTGCTTGCCAATGTAGCGTATGTCCATCTATTATGCCTGCTGTTACAGAGATCGAACTAGACGGGGAAATGGTGGGTGTCGCGATTGATACAGGACACGCCAAATTGTTAATACCACACCACACACGCATGTTTCTACACATGTCGAAGGCATAGTGATCTGTGGGTTCGTACGTTGCTTTGAAGTGTACAGACATGAGATGCCCAACACCTAAACTGCATCGATATAGCAATTTTTGTTGAAACAGAACAGCATGCCACCTACGCAATATCACGTTGAAGGCTAGAAATAAGGACGCATAGCTTTCAGAAAAAAAATTAAATTGCGGAACTGAGATATTTGAATCACACTACACGGGCTTTGTGAACTTTGGTCTTTACTTTTCCCTCCTGTCTAACATGGGGAGCCGTAATTTCCTACCGGTGCCATTCAGCTGTCGCAGGGCGCGTTTTGGTGGTATGGTGCCCTTATGGCTTAATGAACGAACGTATAGGTGTTATTCATAAAAGGTTTAGCGGGGATTTATTTGCTTGACAACCTCACAATGTCATGGCATGCGCTTTGCGCCCGCAGCCAGAAAAAAAAAGCAGTGGCTGGTTATCTGCAATTGAATCCAATCCAATCCAGTCGCGGCGCGGCGCGTGCTCCGGCGCACTGCTCCTCGCGTTGCAGCAGCACTGCTCTCCAGGAGCCAGGCGAAACTCTCAACCTCGGCCAGTGTAGCTCACACTACAATAAACGCAAGCGTGGCGTAGTCTGCCGCGTTTCAATGCGATTATCGACGTTGTCGTCAACAGATATATTATTATTGCACTAAAATTATGTGGTTGCACACTAGATGCCCTCGAGCCCTTCGCACCCGTCGTCTCGCGTCGGCGTCCATACCTTCAAGCCTGAAGCCTTGCTGTGTATCTGCGGTGCCGACCAGAAGCCTTGAAGGAGGGTGGCCTGAAGAAGGTAGAGAGCGGGAGCACAAAGCTTCAGGGCGGCGGCCCGCGGAGACAACGGGCCACCAAACGAAGTCTCTCTGAGAGGCGAAAGGAACCACGTGAAGCTGACGGCGCACGGAGATGAACACTTTTGGTACGTCGCTTACAGCGAAATTAATACACGCATGTTTCTCCAACAAGGTAAGGCTTTTGATCTTGGTGTTACGCTTGATTAGTGTACCGCCATGAGAGTGCCCGCGCTTCCGCGTTGCTGAGGTGACAGACATGTTTGCCGGCGATGCGCGCCACGTCAGTGAACAGAACCTCTACGATAAACGCCTACCCCTGAATTGTACAGGGGCAGCTTTTAGGCAAGGAATAACATATCAGGTGGTTTTTCGACTAACTGCGCGATGATATAGCAGCTATTGCCCATGCCAACGCAGTGGTAATTCGAACAAAAAATGCTTTCTGGCGCAATGCACCGCCGAACCGGCGGAATCTGTCTAGCAGAAAACCAGATTTTTGCAGCAGGTTTGTACACGTTTTCAGTTTGAGACGAGCAAGACTCATTATTTCCAAAGCAATAGTAATATGCCCTAAATATTAGGGCAGAGGCAGACGTGTGTGCAGGAAACTTCAAAAGGAAAAAGGAATTTGTACATTTCAGCGGCATACAGATATTATTAAACTAAAAAAACCTGATGTATAAATTTTTTATTCAGGGAATATAAACACGTTTTTCGTATACAAACCGATCAAGCTACTCGTTTTACAACGAAGTATGCTAACAAGAATACTATACGTAGCATGAGCGAAGTTATGGGTTTCTCCAAACCGAGCGAACATGATAGAATATCTAACAAATATGTTCAAATATAATCGTCATCATAATCATATTGTCTGTCTCTCTTCAGGATGAGGCCACTCTCCATTGATATCCAACTGCTCCGTTTCTGCGTTGTTCGAATACCTTCTTTGCCACCGAATACTCGTGTGGAATCCAGACAGAGAATAATGGCGCTGAGAGGAAGAAAAATTCACAGGGACGTTAGGAGTGCCAGAACTGGTTGAATTACATCGAATCTAAGGTTTGCACTTTATATTACAGCATTTACTTTATTATTTGTTGCACGGATGGCTCCTGTGCATGTATAGATGTCCCCAGGGTACTACCTACTCCATCAAATGAGAAACGGAGGCCGTCGAAAAATATTGAATTGTTGCTGATATATTAAAGTATAGAAATCACACTTTTTAGATAGAAAATTATGCAAAAGCGATATTTGTGCACTAGTCCGAGGGGCCTGCTGAACAATTGTTCAGAATGAATGCCACAGTTTTAATGTTTCTTGTGCCAGCTCTTTGAATACGCTGTTCAATGACCTTTGTGATCCGACGGTCTTGACGCAGCCTCAGATACCCAAAAATATCTCTGAAAGGTCGTGCAAGTCGTCTTGTGAGGTCACTGAACTTAAGATAGAATTATTGAACCTTCAGGTAGACAAAATGTATGGATTAAGAGGAAGTGTACTAATAGAAGCAATAAAATCAGGATGTCCCCTCCTCGCAACCCTTGTGTTGATTAATTTGAAGCTTTGTTTCCTTTAGCCCGATCAAACAAAATCGAAGGCCTTATATAACGACTTGTATGTTCGTAAATATGGGTTCGTTGGTATATACACTAGACAACTTATAAGACTCAAACAGTTAGAACCGTCCTTTGTATCTATTTTCATTTTTGAATAAATGTCTGTAAAACCGTCTTTTGAGTGACGTATGGAAGCTTGTCACCTGCTGTAGAGAAAGGATAACAGCATCACTTTTTCTTATGCCGACAGAGAAACTTTTAGATTTGCTAAAGCATTGTCAGTACCTCGACCGTGCAGGCTTATTTGTATTTGGAATGAATATTGGAGCATCCGCAGTCATATGGCTGTCAACGCTGTCGTGGGGTATGTTTCTTTTGAATTCTTTGAAATAGCAGTATCGTTTTCATTAACGGTTAAGCGCTGCTCAAGTAAGGCGGAAATTGAAGCCTCCATGGTAATACGTCCTGAATGTTTTGATGAATGCAATGCAGCTTCTAAGCAACCGTTTGTTTCGTGATTGAATGTGTCGATGTGAGCTAGTTCGTATGCCATACGTCAATCAGGTTTAGCGCCAAGCACTACTTCACGAAAAAAGGTTTTGACAGGACAGATGCGCACTAACAACTATGCTTTAGTTGGCAGTGACAGCGGTTATAAAGCTCGGAAAAATACTAGTTACAATACTACAGAAAAGTAAACACAAACAACAACGGAAATAAAGAAACCTGTAAAAGCATGACTGCTGCGGCGCACTCTAACAATCCAGATAGTCAATCTCGCAAGCAAACAGGTCCATGGAATGCTCGCTGAGGGATTTTTGTCCTGTCTTGTTAATGACATGGGCCTCCAAAATTTCATTTGCCTGCTGTTTGTTGTATTTTGTCAATAATTTTGTTTGATCTGATTTTGGTGCTCAGGCTTGGGGGATGCGTTGGGTCTTCCAATGTAGTGCCGACTTGCTTGCTGCATCTCTTTTCACTGTCGCGCCATGCTGCAGCAACAGGTCATTGAGGGACCGCCCTGTTTGTGCAATGTAGACATAGCCACACTTCAAGGGAATTTCATGAATCACGTTCTTTTGACATGGTAGAAACGGAGTGCGATGCGCCTTTGTACAGGCAGGTGGCCTGAGCTCGCAGCTGTTGACCTTGCGGTATATAGTCCCTAGTTTATTAGGCGTGCTGAAAACTACACGCACTCCTTCGCGCTGCGCCGTGGAAAATTTCGTGCAGGTATGGAAAAAGTGCAATCTTCTGGCTGGTCATTGGTGTGCTTTCTCTTTCCTCCCCTCGCCCCATCTTCTGCACGGTGTTGGGGTAGTACACCTTCACCGCGGACCCCATCTGTTGGGTGTACTTATCCCGGTCCAAGAATGCCTTACTTCCATTTTCCTCCGGGCACTCCAAGCTGGTGAAGAGAGGAACAGCGGTAGGGGCCTTAAGGAACGCCCTAGTAAGGTCCTGCAGGAACAAAGTCCAGGACCCTTTCCTGTCGCAGGTAGAAAGGCTCTCTGCCGCGGGCTACCCCGCATCCGTGCTATGTGAGCTAGAGGGAAGGCGGCTGGGTAAGCACCATGCTGGAGCCGTGGAAAGGGAATACACATCTATGACCACCCAGAAGCCTGCACTTATTTCATACCTGCACGGAGTTGGCCCCGGCGACATGAAGAATGCGCAGTGTGCTGGAGTGCGTGTAGTTTGCAGCGCACCTAATAAACTGAGTGCTACATGCCACAAGGTCAGCAGCTGTGAGCCGAGGCCACCTGTCTGAACAAAAGCGCATCCTGCCATGTAAAAAGAACGTGGTTTATGAAAGTTCCTTTAAGTGTGGCCGTGTCTACGTTGGACAAATAGGGCGATGCGTCAATGACCGGTTTCTGGAGCATGGCGCGACACTGAAAAGAGGTTCAGGTACCAACTTGGCACTGCATTGCAAGACCCAAAGCACCACCAAAGGCTGCGCGCCCCAACTGAACCAGACAAGAGTATTGTAAACATACTGCAAACAGCGGGAAAAGAAAATATTCGAGGCCTATGTTAATAACAAGACCTGGGAGAGATGTGTCAGCAAGCCTTCCATTGATGTGCGCGCTCGCGCGATTGAGTATCTCGACGATTATAGTGCGCCGCGGCCATCATGCTTTTACATGTTTCTGTATTTCTGTTTTTGTTTGTTTTTAGTTTTCTGTAGTATTGTAACTGGTATCTTAACGGAGCTTTATAATTGCTGTAACTGCGAAATAAACAGTAGTTGTTAGTGCACCTCTGTGCTGTCAAACCATTTTTTCGTGAAGTTGTACTGGGCTAAACCTGACTTACTTTGTTGCTTCTTTTGTTCTTAAGCAATGCTTTTTTGTTAGCGCATTCTGTAAAGCTTCAGATTGCAAAGCTCTGTCCAAAGTTAACCTGAACTTTTTGTTGCCTGAAGAGTTGCAAGTACATGCATGCCGAATTTTAAAATATCTGCAAGTTGCACCACGTTCGGCAATTGGGGTTATGCGCTTTGAACGCCACAACCTTCCACGGCGGAACAAATGCACATGCTTGATTTTTAGAGAGCAGAATGGTGCAAGAAATTCGCATATACAGTATGTACTCGATTCTACGCACGCACCGATTCTAAGAACCTCCCCTTCTTTCGGGGCAAAATTTGGCAAAGAAAGGTTTGCCTGCGTATCAAAGCCCCCCTCCCCTTTTCTAAGCAGCCATCGCAAGGTGGAGGACAGACACGTGGAAGCGTGTTCGAGTTGACGTTGTGGCCAAGTTTTTTATAAAACTTTCAATAACACAACACTTCAACGGAAGAAAAGATGAACTGCTGCGGGACACTGAAAGCGGCAGGCCAAGCGGCACAATAGACTCTAATGGTAGTGAGAGTAACTTGGTATCATGCGAAAGCGGTGGGTTCACTGTGTGTACCCGTTTGTCGGTTGAATATTGGTCGAATAAAATATTATTGCTTGCGCCCGTCTCGTCGATATACGGCCGCGAACTGAAGTGGCGGGGAGAAAGGGGGGGAGGTTATTAGGTTTCTAGAATCTAGCACCCCTATTATTTCGTGCATCGCATCGTGGAAAAAAGGGGGTGCTTAAAATCGAGTAAATGCGGAGATTCCATAATGTTAAGTAGCAAGATGACCGTAATATTAAGATAGTTTAACACAACATTTCGTGAGATGGCACTTTGTTGGGCGATCCGCTGTTGGTATGTGACATATATTGCTGTGTTATAAAATTTTAAACAAACTTATAGCAGGTGCGCATTGGCTAATATTCTTGGTTACGAGAACCAAAACGGCAATATATTCATAAAGCGCCAGTATTGCGGTAACGGGGCTCTGCTGAAATAAACTTCTGAGAAATATATGCGTACGTTAGTAGTGACCACACAACTCCTTCGTGTATAGTGCGAGGCTTACACGAATTTTTGCCGCACAGTAATTCTGCGAGACGCCATTTGCTCAGATATATTTGTAATTATAAAATTTAATTTGGTTGTAGTGTAAACACAGGTTCTAAGTATTCTTGGAAGTTTCCATTTGAATTATTATGCTGCTAACGATGAAGTGGCTTTGGAGAAAAAAACTGCCACCTGCGCGGTATTAGAGCTTCTTCTACCAAACCCGTGGGCTTAATAATAAAGCACAGTGATTTGCTACGAACTCCTTTACAACGGCGCTGGAATGTCAAACCACTTTTATCCACAGCTGAGTTCAAAGGAAGTTGGCAATATTTCGGTGGTTTTAGTTGGTCCCAGTTCAGAATCTTTCATCCACTACTTGCTGTACCTATGTCAAACCAACTCGCCGCGTTTCCCGTGTTGCATGATCTGTATTTGTGTCTGGGCTTGTGTCATGTATTCCAGCTAAAATTAAGAATTACAATTTGGAACACGGGCCGAAAAGCCTTTACTACCACTTTTGGCCCGCTCCAAGGGTATAAACACATGAGCTTGTTTTCGGTTACTTTGTGCCGTTTCAATAGACAGTAACCCGTGTGTCTTCCAGCCCGAAAAGAATATTTTGTTCCTAACACACTGCGTACTAAAAATAAATCTGGAATATTTGTCTCCGATTACCGAGGATCAGGTTCGTACAAAGTGAACGGCACACGATGTGCCCAAAGGTGCTATCCATAAACTTGAAATTTTGCTTAGGCTTGCGCTTTATGCTGCTTGTAATTCTAGAAAACGACAGAAGTAACGAGCATCAGAAAATGCTTTAACTCTCCATGATAACTTATTGCGGGCGAAAGGTGAGGCATTGCCACGATTCCCGCTTTGCAATGCATTGCCGCTTATTTAATTTTCAGAATAGAGACGTAGCCGGCATGTAATATAAATTTCTGGGTGACTTTTTGAAATCTTTAATGTTCATGGTTTCATTTTGCAGCACTCGCGAACCCTAAAGTGGTTTTCCCGAGGCTAGTGGAAGAGCGATCTTTAAATGGAGAGCTACTTTTGCACATAAAAGACGGACTAACGCTCAAGCTTAAAAAAAGCTTGGTTGCTGCTCCAGAGCTCCGGGTTGTAAGCTTTCACGACGGTAAAGAGGTGACAAACACAGCAAGTACACCAGCAAATTTTCAACCTTGCAGTTTTTGGAATACAGCCTTGTGCAGCTTTTGAGCTGCAAGCGCGTACAGAGCCGTGCAAACTTTATTTCAAGAGATCCTTGTCAAGCGGGAGAAATTGGAGAATCTAGTGACATGGAAGTGGTTCAAGGACTCTTCCGCAGGAGGCAGAGCCCACCTTCTGCATTGTGGATGGTTGTGGTAAATCTTAAAGATCCGTCCAAGATCCATTGGAGGACCGGCCCAGTTCTCTCAGGTCTATCGAATGGGGGGTTGTAAATGGTGCGGATGTAGAAAGTGGTGCGATCGCCTGACGCGCTGGCAAGTCCAGTAGGTATGTTTCCCGTCATGGTAGGCACCACACACCGGCCAGTGGGGCATGCCAGTTTGTATGATGTGATCGAGATTGAGGTCCGGCAGGGAAATAGAGAGTGTGCGTTTGGCGAATGTAAGTGCTGTTGCGGCGAGTGGAGTTGAGAAGTTGAAGAAGATAAGTTGCGGCGGGAACTGCGAAGGTTCTTGCGATTTCCTCCGAACCTTGTGGTTAGCGGCACGTTCTAACCTTGCTGCCTCCACACCGATGCCTGAGATAAGGTATTTCAAGAGCTATTGGTGTAAGTACCGTGGTCACTACTAAAAAATAGCAATATAAGATATTTACCCGGCTCTGAATACAAGGTTATACAATGAACACTATAAATTCGTTCACATTAGGCAATTTTGATTCACAGTTTGAAAAATACACAATTGCAAAACCTCGTGATATAAAAAGTTGTTTTGCTGTACCAGGTTTTGCTTTGCTACAACAGCAGGTTCGCTAACCCGGCATTTCAGACATTTACGATTTTGGGGTTGTTTTAGACATTATCACGCGGTATAAAAACGTGAATGCAGGCGCCAGACCTGAGAGAATATTTCGCTCCGTAAGAATGAATGTGTGCTTGTAATAACGCACAGAAAGGGAACAAATGCGCCGAAACAATCAGAGGTTGTTAAGTATGTTATTCTCAACTGTGGACGTGAGGCGGAACAGTTGAACGCAAAATCGAAGCACCTAGCCGCATTTTTCCGAAGAAAATATCTTGTCAAAATAGTATGTGCATTTTACGTCAATATGGCACGGAGGTCATGTATTACAAATACGTTCCATAACTAGACAAAGTATTACAGTATGGATATAGTGAGCGAAGCGTAAAGTACTTGTATTCCAGTAAGAGTAGGATATTGCATAAATTGCCTTATATGATCATTTAACTATTAATGGCGCTCAACAACCTTGTGTTCCAGTGAGGCAGATAATGTATTGACTAATGTGTCAACCCAGTGGCAATAATGCCGTTGATGATTAATTGGAATTCTGTTCGTTTGTGAGAAATATGACACTGTGCAAAAAGAACTGCTTTACTTCAGCCCTCACAGCTACCATTGCCTGAGTTAAAGAATGGCTAGGATAGGGCAAGAGGCAACAGTGTTTCATTTCGAAAGGGGACGACTAATAATATATACTCCGGGTGGTGTTGCAAAGAAGATGCGGAAGCTGTTTCGTCGCTTCTAGTGGCTACAATGTGTCAGAGGTAATGTTTTATTGTGCACGAAATTGCCTCTTGATTGTTCTTTATGTTAATGGGTTGAGATGTAATTTCAAATGTTTGTCAGCCGCTTAAGTTATGTGGCATGAATAACCTCCGGGAGGTCCATATTTGTTTCCAATCGGTGTAAACAATGTTGTTGCAGAACTGATAAGTTGCGGCACAACGTTTGTGCTCAAACACGGCAGAACAAAATTTCAATCGATAGTTTAAGGGCTTTAGTTACGGCATGTTGTTTGCCCTCGGTGCATGACAAAAACTGCTGCGACGTGACTTTTTCTTTGGGCACTACCTTCTCTCTACAAGTGGGATTGGTGAGGCGCCTCACAATATCAATTGTTGGAGCGTAGGCATCACGGCTAAAATAAAGTGAGACAATGAAAGATATTACCCAGTGCTGCAGCAGCGGAAACTTAGCTTGAGCATATGGTAGTCCCCAAGTGCAAGGTAGAGATTCTACGCCGTCTTGAATTAAGGGCGTAGTAGTTTTAAAACTATTCTCTACCTTCCTTATCATTACCTGCACGTTGATGCGCCTGTGATATTGGCAGGAAGGATCGAGCTGGAAAAAAAGGGACGGGGGTTTGTAACCAGCAAGGGCTTTCCGCCTATCAACGGGGGAAGGCAGCACTACAGGAGCTCGAAACATTGGTACTGTTGGAGACAAATTGAATGGAGGGTGCCTCCAGGTAACCGCGTTGTCTTTCCGCTGGCTGTAATCGAGTTTTCTCGGCGTGATATCACCCGGAGTGAAGGAACAGCACAATAAGGAATGTGGACTGCCTCTGTGCAGGTGTGCAAGTGGGCATATGTGAATTCGCGGCAGTACAGTTGGACTAGCAGTCAATCGTTTCAGCTCTAGCACCGGCCAAAATGTTGTTTTATAATTTATTGTAATTATCCGAGAAATGAACCTACAAATCTCTCCCTACGTAAAGGGGAAATGTAATGTTAGAATAGCCCGTGTAATGGACCTCGAGGTCCTCCGGCTGCCAAGCCGTCGAGAGAGGAGCGGAGAGCGCACGTTCAGATGATAATGAGGGCTTTATCGTTGTTGTTGTTGTTGTTCCTGGCGACTTGGCTCATACCCACGGGGGATTGGCCAGGAATCGGGCGTGAGAAGGGCTAATGCCCCCGCTTAAAACACCGGAAACTAATACACCTCTCTATTTATACGCAGAAGAAAGAAAAAGAGAAAAATGAATTGGTTAAAAGTTTAGGTGGAATTTTGATTAGAACAACTGAGATTTTTGGACCGGGGAAAAACTACATGCAAGAATCAAAGCTAACAGGGCAGGCGCCTGGTCTCGGAAACGTATGCATGAATGGCTGCAGCACACCCCTCGTGACAATATCCAGTGATGTGGCCCCAAAAGATAGTAGAACGGGCATGGAAATAGGCAGGCCAATCGAACTGGTGCGGGTGCAGCGCGAGCGCGTGCTACGCACTTCTTTGTCACATGAAACTGATGATGATGCAGCGTCGTCTGCTACAGCGCTAAGAGGAAGAGTTCCAACACTCTCCCCCGCCGACAGATGATGCAAGTGCGCTACATTTGAATGGTCTTTGCAGAGGTGGTGTATTTCTTGCTTGAGCGAATATGGGTTGACTGAAAACTT
>JABSTR010000845.1:0-32508 GCA_013339765.2 Haemaphysalis longicornis | reverse complement strand
TCTTGGCACCCGCTCCAGGCGTTTACCGACGCAGTCGACCTTTGCGATAAAGCAACCCTGATAATCTCCTCGAGACTCATTGGGAGATGGCCTAAATGTAGAGGCCAATACCTTTCACCTGTGCTATTAAAAGCACTCCAAGCAATCAAAGGAACAACGATAGCTTGGGCTAGTTTACTGGATATACGGCGACTCATGTAAAAGGCCACTTCTTCCAGTTCATTTCCAACATGAGGGTTCCTGTTCCGGTGACATGTTCTGGTCAGCTATCTCACAGTAATGGGTGACTTGAAAATTATCAACAAAAACAATCTGTTGGCTACGCGCCTGTTAGGAAAAATTCTTAAAGCGTTACTAAATCTTCTGCCTATGGCTTTCCAAATGTTAAGAAAGAAGTCAAAATTCATGCTGAATATTTGTACGACCTCAGCGCCCTAAAGAGTAAGGGGCGCAGCCAAAGAACTGTAAAGATGTTTGTGATGTTATTTCAGTAGGGGTGTCCGATTATTCGAAACTTCGAAAATTCGATTCGAATTTTCGGGTATTCGATTCGGTTAGGCGACACTTTTATTCTTCGAAATATTTCAACCACCCAAACTTAAAAAAAAAAATCAGAACGTGTCTCAACACCAAAGTCGCGAAGCATTTACACAGCGAACGGTAAGTGCTTTCGCAGACTGTACCGGCGTTTATTCGTAGTTATCAGCGCGCGGCAATGTGCACGGGCTCGGGCACGCCATCGCAACAAAGTGGAGAGAATATTTGAACGGAACAATCGAAATGAATCAATGGCCAACGCTGAGTGATGTTAACATCGCAAAAGATAAGTAACCTATAAAGAAGCATTGCGGGGTGAAAATTATCAACCCGTGACGAACATCGCGCCTATCGGACCACTCGCCTCGTCCGAACTGATTGACATGGGCTCGCGAAAACGCGCCGCCCACGGCACCAGGCTTGCTGACGCTGCAGCAGAACCACCCGCACGCGGCGCGCGGCCGCGGCCGGCGGCGGCTTCGGCTGCCAAGTGTGTCGTGAGCTTGAGCTACCGGCTCGCTAAAATGGCGCTCAAGGCACGCGCGAAGTCGCTTGTGCGGTAAGGGAGGTTATAATGTGGGCGCAAAGGGTGCTATAAAACACCATCCGCGCAGTGGTGATAGCGCCCATGCAATATCTGCCGGAGTGGTAACCCTAGACAACCACGGCGGAGCCCCCTCGGCTGTCTCGATCGCTTCGAAACCGCCGCCATCAGACGCGCGCACTTTACTCAAGGCAGATGCTGCCACGGGCGCGGAATCGTCACGGGAGTTTCGAGAAAACGCACGCGCAACGCTGAAGCTCGCGAATCGAGTGAAAAACGCTCCATGTGGTTCGGCCTAAAGTTTTGCCCAAGATAACTCAAAACCCGTACGTTCGTGTATGTAAGTCACGAAGCGCCAAATGAAGGTTACGGTTGTTCCGATCCCCGAAGTCGTAAATTTCACCGGAATACAAATTGCGAGCGGGAGATAGCAAGTTGCCATTTGTAGAGATGTGTATGCTGATAAAGGGCGACGATGTACGTGCTGTTCGCCTAAGCCGTCACATGCGCAGTATTGGCAAGGGTCGCACTAACAACGGTCAGGTTAATAAGCTCGTCAATCACGCCATTTGTAAGACACAGGGCACTTACAGCGACTTGCCAGGCACCGCCGCTATATAGAATAATCCATGCAGCGGCTGTGATCCGGGAATTCCACACAAAGCAAGCGCCCTGCTCATGTGCAGAATGAAGCTCGGGCAGACATTACACAGCGCTTGGCGTGGATTCGCTTTTTTGGCGGCAAAGTGGAACATAGCACGCTCGTGGAAGTGGCGGCTTCCGCGTGTCAATAAGTAGTCCGTTCTCGTTAGTATTAACCGCGGTCGCTTGGGCTCATACAGACAATACAGTCGTTATAAATTATGAACTAATTTTTTGAGGCAAGATTATCTCGAATATTTGAAGCGAAATTCTAGAAGCATGCGCAGAATGTTCGGGGCACACGCGGAGTGATTGCCGCAGCTGCGTATGCATGTAGGTGTGTTGCTCCGCTCCGTGTAGCGCTCACAAGGCGCTTAACTTAGGGCTCCCACGGCGTGCGCTACCGCTCTCGTCCTCGTTAGAGCTGTTACGTATGGGCCCGCCGACGGGCTTTCTTTAAGCACTCATTGTCTGTGCCGCGAAGCCACTACGTGCGCCTTCCAAACAAGCCCCACCGTGTCGGTGACTCATGTGATCACGTTTCGACAAGCTTGGGTCAGACGCGTCACTTTTGGCGCGCTTCAAACTCCGGCGGTTGCCAGCGAAATGTCGAGACGCGCCCAAATACTCAGGGCCCCGCAATCGCAGCGGAGTCTTCCTGTATCTGCTCTCTCGGACTCAACGTGTGCCGATGCTACCGACTGCTTATGAACTCTGGAAAGAGCGTTCTGTGTGTGTCTGTGGCGTTCGTGGCATGTGCACAATGTAGAGGGAACGCTTGTTTTGACCGTTGCGCTTTGGGTGTAAATAGACCCAGCCCAAGAGCTATATATCCATTCGTCTTTAAGCAGTGAATCAATGCTCTCACTCTGCTCGAGTCCTGTACTGTTACCTCGCCCGTCGGGCATTGTTATTGACTTCGGCTCACCTCTCGCTATGAAGTAAACAGTTACGTTAGCTACGGCTTCTGGACTTCTTCACAGCTGCAATAGCGGGCTGGCCGCTCTTCTCACCACGCTACCACACGTATGTCGGAGGCGACGGAGCTCGGCTCGGGTCGGCCCTCCCGTACGCAGCAAGGGGTTTTCAGCGGTGGGATGACAACGTCCAACAGAGGGTATCCTCGTTTTGGGCCACGGCTGACTATATGTTGTTCATGGTTGTGCCTGCAATAAAGCGAGTGCGACTCCGGAGGCCACCGTAGCACCAATGGAGCTGTGTCAGGGTCACGACTGTCAACTAGTACGAGAAGTACTGTACGAACTTCTTCCTCAAAATATCTGCAACAGAGCCTGTGTGCAACAATTGCGAAACATCATGCGAACGCCAACATCAACAACTACGACATTCCTAAACCACCTGAAGCGGCACAGGGACTTGTATGCCGAATTTGAAACTGCCGCTGAAACAAAAACTGCGAACCAGCCAAGCATCGCGGATGTTTTGAAAAACAAAGTAGCAGTGACGGAGGTGACGGAAAGGCATACCCTGGATCATAAGGTACCGAGGGTGATCGCGCTCGATTGGCAACCGCTCACGATCGTGGAAGTTCACGGTTTCAAAGATTTGGTTCAAGAGGTCATTCCTGGACATCAGCTGCCTTCAAGAACGACCCTCTCTCAGACATTGGTTCCCAAACTGTATGACGAAACCATGAAAAAAGGTACCGTTGGAGTTGGCGAGAGCCTTTCAGCACAGATTGGAGCCGCTTGCCTCATCATAAACCGACATTTGTACATCCAGGGCTAATGAGAATTGCATTAGCCTCACGTGGCACTACACGAATGAGACTTTCAAGTTGAGGAGGTATAACTTCAACACTTGTCTTTTCCCAGGCAACCACACATCAGCTAGAATTGCCTCAGTTCTTGAGCAGCTGGTGTCCGATTGGGAAGTACCAGTGACTGTTTGCCCCTTTATGTTGTTACAGATAATGCACGCAACATGAGGGCAGCCACTCGCGGATTGTCGTGGCATGAAAGGAATTGCTTTGCTCACACTTTGCAGTTGGCCATCGGTGATGCTAAGGTTATGACCCCAGGTCTCGTTGCACTCTGCAAGTAAGCTAGAGGGATTGTTGGTCATTATAAGCATAGCCTGAAAGCACCAGAAAGGCTTAATTGCTGCAACATGAAGGTGAATAAACATCCGTGGCATGTTGTTCAATATGACGAAACACGACGGAACAGCAAATTTCAATCTTGTCAAGACTCTCGGAACTGAGAGATACTATTACTATGGACCTAGCATCAGAATATGAGCACCTTGATTGTTTTATGAGTTCACAATGGCGCCAAATGGGTCGGTATGTTCCAGCTCTAAATCCATTAGTAGAAGCAACAACCGCTGTTGGTGCTGATCACTACCTGACTTTCTCAGCTCGAGTGACTGTTCATGCACCTGGACAACACCAACTGGCAGTGAGAAGCCTTTGTGTTTGCTGCTAATCTGGATGAGTTTCTAAAAACACGCTTGCCGGACTGCAAGTTTGACCAGGTAGCAAGCCTGGCAATGTGCTTCGATCCTCGCTTTAAACTGGTTGTGTACCATCACGATGACGCAAACGGCAAACTGGTTTAAAAACGTGACTTTGGAAGAAGCAAACAAAATTTCGACAAGGAACCCAGAAAAACTCTCAAAACTTCGATTCAAGAAGGTACCCCTCCAGCATCAACATTGTGGAAGGATTTTTACAGTCTTATCCACCAGCAGCAGTTTTCACTGCCACGCACGCAGATTGAGGGATATGTTCATGCTAAAGTTTTAGGACGAAAAGAAGACGCATGCGAGTGGTGGTTTAAGCATGGTACTCAGAGCTACCCGCTCTTGGCTCTGCTTCCCAAGAGGTACCTGCCGATACCAGCGTCTAGTGTGTCAAGTGAGCGGCTGTTTTCAGTGTCTGGTGGAGTCGTGACGAGCAGGAGGTTGTCACCGCTTCCGGACATGTCGAGCAGGTAACCTTTCTCTATGATACCATTTAAGTAGTGAGGACCTGAAACTGTTGAGTGCTGTGGTATTGTGTATTTCCTAATTTTACATTACGTGATTTTGTTTGCACTAAATTTGAGATTTTTGTGTCTCTAGGCGATGAAACTTTATATTTACAAAAAAAAACAAGCATTCGTAGTCAAAAAAACTTTCGAAAAATATTGATTCGATTCGAACTTTGTTTTGATTATTCGAATTCGCTTCGAAATTGAACAAATGATATTTGCACAACCCTAGTTATTTGGCAAAATTTGATATGTCTTTAGAAACTTTATCGTTGAGCTTGCGTCTGAAAAAGAGTTCCCATAGATAAGGATAAAATCCCCCCTTGTTCCCATAATGTAGATGCACCAATGAAGGCAGTATCCGTAATTTAAACGTACTCTCATGAAACAAGTTATGGCAAGTGCAAGTATAGGTCCACCCTCACTACACACAAGTCATTCAGTGATGGATCAGTACTTCGGACATTTGTGTAAGCCCACGCATATTTTTAAGGCCTAAATAAAAATATCCACTAATGAACTTTCCGTGGCCAAATGACTGCAACAGTGCATTAGGTATTCTATTTTAAAATTTTGAACAACAAATCAAATGTTTACAATAACGCTTTTTGATAAATAACTATTCAGCCTTCTGATGATTCGCGAATTGCATTGTTTTTTACAGGGTATGAAAATAGCGTGTAAGTGCATTTACAATGAGTTATATCTATGGGTAGAGGAGAGAGGGCCCAGAACTAGACCGCTTTATTTCCAAAGGGTAAACACAACCTACGGTGAGTGTATCGTATGCGGTGCTGTGTGCCTCCAGATGCACATGCGGGTACCACATGTGCATCTGGAGAGCGCTTGCCCCCTCTCCCACTATCTGTATAAATACCCGACGCGCAATAAACTGTTGTTCTTTTCCCTCCTGCACCCGGCTCGTCATGAATCTGATACATGGTGTCAGATGTGACCTGCGTTAACGCCTACATCTTGGAACGCCGAAAACGACGACAGCATCCTCGGAATGAATTCACTGCAGCCGCCGGATGCACCACGCCTTAAGGTGACGTCGCAAAGAACCGGCAGCTGTTCAAGCAGAAGTTCCAGTTCTTCTTGACGGCACAGAGACAACCCGAATTCGCGGCCATGGGCTTGAAGACAGCGCTACTGCTGACAGCCGCAGGTGACGAAGGGATTGAGGTATTAACACTTTCTCTTTTGCTGAAGGGGAGTGTGATAGCGACTACGCGACGGTGCTGAAAAAATTCGACGATTACTTTAAGACCCAAAGCAGCGAAATGTAGGAACGGTACTTATTCAGGAAGCGGGTGCAGGAGCAGGGTGATAAATTCAAACATTTTTGCGTGACTGACACAAGCACGCCTACGTAACTTTGGCGTGCTACTTGAATCCATGATTAGTGACCAGATTGTGTTTTGTACGAATGATAAAAAGCGTCACGGAAAAGGTTATAAGGGATAACGAGCAGACTCTTGCGAAAGCCTAACAAATTTGCTAGGAAGCCGAAGACAGCGGCCCACAAAGAGTGCGAGCGAGACCACAAACATGTTGACCCGATCTGGAAGACCAGCTGAGTCCCTCACTTGGAACAGCCAAAATACAACTGTCAAAGATGCGGCTGGCGGCAGGCACCGCGAAGCTGTCCACCATTTGGGCGCACCTGTCGCAGATGTCAGCGAAAAAATCACTTTGCTGTCGGCTGTAGATCCGATAATCGGGTCAATCAGCTTAGTAAGGTAGGCGAATTTGACATATTGGATGTATCTGTCAAGAGCAACGTAGACGAGCGCCACTGGTTGAGCAAGCCAAAAGTGGGAAACTCGTAGGTACGACTGAAAGCTAACATCCTTCCCTTCGGTATCTTCAACAAAATGCAGCCGAAAGCACCACAAACGCAAAGGCGTGCAACCTTGCAGTCCGTCGGCAGGAGCGAAATCGAACACTTTGGCACCATAACAGCCAGGTAAAAGTCAAAAGTCACAGCGCTATCCTGCAATTTTTTATCGTGAGGAAAGAACAGGCGATGCTCGGACTGCAAGCATCCGAGCACCTCATGCTTTTCTCTACGCATGTGCGCAGCATTGCGGAGGGCTTGTCAGAGTGTGTGGTGGAGGAATTTCTTCATCTTTTCAGTGGTACGGGGTGCGTCCAGTGTCCGTATCACGAATTGTGCCATTCCGGTCGTCCAAAACGGGGGAGACGGTGTTTCTCTAGCCCTGGATAGGCCACTACAGGAGGAGCTGACAGCATGAAACAGGGAGGCATCATCCTCAAAGTCACGGAGCCCACGATTGGGTAAACCCTGCTGCCACAGTGCGTAAGAAGGATGGGAAACTTAGGATATGCATGGGTCCAAGAAAATTCAATGAATGCATCAAAAGGAAGCAAAATCAAATGCCTACGCGCAAAGAGATCGAGGAAGAACTAGCTGAAGCAACCCTTTTTACACGCCTCTATGCAAATGCTGGCTTCCACGAAATGCCCCTGGACGACGAAACCTTCTAGAATTTGCACCTTTGCAACACCGGTAAGGCGATACTGCTTTGGAAATTACCGTTCGGCATTTCCTTGGCATCAGAGGTGTTTCAAAAGATTCTAAACGAAATCGTCGAAGATCAGCCCGGTGTTAGAGCGTGTGTCGACGACGTCTTTATCTGGGCCAGATCAAAAGAAGAACAAAAAGAACGACTTAGTTCTGCCTTAGAAGCAGCACAACGCACGGGCTAACTTTAAAGACGCGGGGTGCGCGATTCACGTTGATAATAATGAGTTCTTAGGGGATGTAATCAGCAGTGAAGGCGTAAGGTTAAGCCCCTCTATGATGCAATGTATGACGCAACTGCCAGAGCCCAAAAAACAACCATTCAGTGAAGCGGATGCTTGATGTGGTAAATTACATCAACAAATTCTTGCCCGCTCTAGCGCAGAAAACGTAGTTACTGCAAAATCTGCTCAGGTAGGACACAGAATTTAAGTGGATGGCTAACCATACAAAGAATGGAAGCAGAGTTACAACAGCATAGCTAACCAGCCGCTACTAGCACTTTTCGATCCAAGAAAAGACACAAAAATATCGTGTGATGCTTCAAAAAACGGATTAGCGGGGGGCTGTTACATCAAGGTTCTTCCTTTGTGTTTTTATTTGGGCCGTAAAAAAATTATGACACCATCGCGCTCGCATTTTTGGGTTCTAACTGAATGAGTGAATCGGATTTATACATTCTTTCTTAGTTATTGCTGCAAAAGTAGTCACTATGACAAAACATAAGTCCAAATAGCGCAGAGGTATTTTAAGTCGCATAGGCCCCACCAAGAAGCTCATAGGGGTTTCTTTTCCAGGTGCTACATCGTCGATTAATCATTGTTAGAGGTGGAGGCAGCCATTGTGGTTGGACTTTTAAAGGACACCTGTTTAAGGCCTGTTTTGTCCGTTCGTCCCACCAACAAAGCTCGAAGCTTAAAAAAAATGGGGGTCAGGGAGGTCCGGGAATCGAACCCCGCGCTTTTGCGCGGTTAATCGGCAACCTAACTAAAGTGCGACGTTAAAAACACCGTGGGTATGGTGTTGCAAGAGGCGGGTAACAATAATTTTGCAGCCGATTGGAAAATAAAGAGACGCTTCCCGCGGTTGGCATCAAAGCGGGATTCCTGGCATTATAAAACCAACCTTGTCTGGCTGAAGTGCTTTGGCAACCAGGGTGCAGAACAATATCTTTGGGTTCGTAGCGCCGGTGTTGGTTTCAGTTTGCAGCGCGTTCTAACACATAATAAACCGGCCCACATAGGGAGAGTTGTGAAACCACGTGCAGGACACGATCCGCGCCTGCCAGCCATTGTAAACTTTCAGAAAAAATGTGAAGGTCATTAGCCCGGTTTCAGGCGAAGTGAGAGGGGCCGGAGCTATGGTGTTTCAACAGCACTGTATCACTAGTGCAAGCTGTGCCACATTTTTTTGTGAAATGTCCTTCCTGCGAAGCTCACGTCCTGAGCAAGCTGACGATCAGTAACGGCATGACTCGTGGCATTTAGGGGTGTCCTTTCCTTTATGTTTTTGTCATTTTCGAGGTTGACACGGGCCAAGAATAAGTAGCTTACTTTCCCGCCTTAAAGATTATGCGACAATGAACATAGCACTGAGAGTGGTTTACCACTTCCGTGTGCCGAGTGCCCCTCGTCCTATAGTTGTGAAACTAGAAATATACCCGAAAGGTTTCGGCAGCAAAAAATGACGGTCGTAAAAAGAACTCAGAACCCCACGCAGTCTCCCGAGCACTGCGAGGTCGGCCTGAATAGAAATGGAATCTCGGCGGCGGTCATTGTCCGAAGGAAGCAAACTTGAAAAAGATGACTCCTGGCATATCCAGGGAAATGCACATTGCCTTGCATCGCTCGCGTTGAACGCGTCCGTCTGTGTGCACGGGCTACGTAGCGCAGCGAAGGGCTTTGTTATTGATTAACTCGTGCTGGAGTATAAATGGCGCGCTGCACTAAGCCCCCGTCACTCGTGAAGACGAAACCATATCGGTATGAAAACTCAGGCTCTCCCTTCTCTGTACGAATGGTTTTATATAATTAGTATCTCATTTGAAAGTTGCCTAGATATAATGAGCAGCCACAAAGAATCGTTACAATAACACAGTTTACAATGGGAGTCGGGCAAAAACTTTGCACGGATTAACCGGAAGAAATCATTTGTCGCCCAGAGTACCCTATGACCGTCGAATTATCACCAATTTGAGGATCCACACAATAGGATTTTTGAATGAGCAAGTTGAGCCGGTTTCCCTTTAATCGCGTTGAATGGACGAAATCAGGAAGGAAATGGGACAATAAAGCAATGTTTTGCCGGCTGTGCTTTGCTAACAAATGGTGGACGGCGTGCGAAAAAAAATATCAGAGGACCAGCTGAACACACAGTAATCGTAAAAAATTACACATAATTGTCAGATAAACTAAGGTCAAAAATAAAGTGTATGGGACTAGTAAGAGAGGAAAACCTAATATTATCAGCATGACTTCTGTTTGAAACAATCTCAAAAAATATGCAAAATGTTCTCCGGTATAATGTTTTCGCGTTTCAATTTTATTGATAAACGCTCGTAGTAAAAAAAACAACGGAAAATATTATGGGGAATGCAAGCGGCTAAATAATGGAGGACTGGCATTCATTGAAGGCAAGCAGTTACCAGTTATGTGGTTATCTAATTTAACAGTGTTAGAATTGTAATCCAAATACCACTCTGCAGCTCCCAACTCCTTCGACAGTGTTACTGGAGTTTTGGTTAGAAGACAATATAGAAAACAGACTGCACTGGCCAGCTTATGAGTTGTACCTACTTCCGAGGTATAAATGTATAACATTATTCCTCTCCTTTTGACTTGACCATGTCACACCGCGTATTAGACAATATTTTGGACCTCTCGGATGAGGCTTTTCACTTTGCCTGTTGGTTGAAAAGATTTCAGAAAAACCATTCGTCCTGGGGCTCATAAAAGCACTCCAGCGAATGCTTTAAAACTTCGTTGTTGGCGTCTCTTTTGCGTATTGTAGGCTTCGGTGCGTTTTTCGCCAGCAGTAACCACCGAAAGATTTTTAGTGCAGACAATAAAAGAAACTTTTTACTTTACGCTATAGTTGCGGATTTACGAGGAAATACGCTTAACTCAACAAAGAAGTTCTAACAAATGTCCACTACAAATATTACCTCAGGACGCGCTGGGTCTAGGTCATTTTTTATATGTGGTGTACGGTACATCTGCTATTTGGCATAACAAGTAATCATAGAGTCAAAACGTCTACATTACGGAGTAAACACGCACACAATTTACGTTTAGATACAATGATGTTTTCGAATTTCGAACTTCGAATTTCAAAGCAAACTGAGGAAGCATTGCTATGACAGGAATGTTAAATATAACGGTCAGCCTTTGCTGTGCACTTCAGAAAATTCCTCTGATTCATTTTCTAGAACACAAAGATCAGAACCTTATTTCTTATTTTTTGCTATGGCCCATTCCGAACACGTGGCTGAGTATGTCAACATTGCCAGGTAATTATCAGCGAAACCGATTGCTAAGCAAATGGAGTCCGCCTAATAGTGAAGTTTTGCCGAGTGAGAACGAGCCTATACTGCGAATGGTCACTTCTTGTATGAAATTCAATTCTTGACCTGTTGCCTGTCGATAAACAATGCTTATTTTCTTGTTTTCTACCCCGGTATTTTTGTACCGCACTTTTAGAACAATACATTAGCAAGCTCAACTTTGGCAACAAATAACAGCCGTTCCACAAATCATTTGCCCATTTTTCATCGTAAACGGTTCGCTCAAAACTGTTTTGTCTCGAAGCTCTGGTCGAAGAAAAAGGTGTACATGATGCACAATACTGCTTTGGTTCAGATAACTACAAATCCCCATAGTTGTTTTCTGATAGAACATTTGAAAACACAACTTGTTAGGTCTATTTAAAAATATGGCGATTTATGGAACCAAACAACGCGACTATATGCTCATCCAAGGGTAGCCGAGGTGATGTTTTGGTGTTTGAACGCATCGCAAAGCTTCATGAGTGGCGCGCCCCAACGCCGCCTCAGCCTGTTTGGGCCCATGCCTTTTGCACACGTTAGTTACAAATAATATTTAAATACAATAAGAAAACGAAAATTTGTGACCTTGTGGGCGCGGACTACGTTAATAAATATTTTATCCGTGGGTACAACACCCCCTTAAAATTGTCAATGGCTATGCCATTGATTACAAAAAAAAATATTCCGCTGCACTGCAATTGCAAGGGTAGGGTGAAAATAATTTTGTGTTGTAGTTATAAAAATTAATTTTTTAGCGGTTACAAAATTACATATTTTGTCAAACAACCATTTTTATATAGCAAAATTTTTTGTTGCAAATAAAACAAATGTTACTTTAGGTTACTAATAACTCTGTTATATAGCGATAAATTTATCACATACATGGTAGCAACAATCTTTTTAACGTTAGGTTTTTTGTTATTTGGGCATTTCTGAACAAGTTTAACAAAACACGTTTTTGTTGAATTGTGCCGATTTGTTCATGTATAAACAAGTCTTGCAATGTTGGAACATGTACTGGTGGATGAGAGTGATATAATGTAAGATTTAATTATGGTAAACGAAGGGAAATATTTTTCAAGTTTTTGTATGAAAATACATTCAGCCGGATAGTTGGTTGATTTAGATAACGGAGCTTTTGTGCTTACACTGAAATGTAATTCGTGGTTACCGTATAGAACTCTGCAAACAGGTTAGTTTTATGCACCACCTGCAAGAGTGCTAGGTTGCAACATCTGATACGGGTGCCAGGGAACTGGTTTCGAGGACTCCTTGGTAGTGCGCGCTTCCTCAGTGTCATAGATATGTACCTTACTCCCTAAACAAACCCACGTTCACAGAGGTCTCCTGCTGCTCATTCTTACGGATTCGTCCTAATTACAGTAATTTTGCTATGATTATATATGGGCTCGGGAACCTTCCTATACACAAATTTGCCCCAAATCCAGTAGAAATAGTGTCTACTGCTGATAGAGTCACTCGCCATTCAAGAATTGGTCTTGGTGCAACAGCACGACCGTAACGTAGGTAATGTACGAAGGCAAGTGCTAATGTTTAGCTGTGAAGCGATATTTACGCTCTTCTATAATCTTCCTGCCACTATTCTCGCATTCACGATGCCATGGTCTGACGTTGTGGGATGTATTTTCCATGTTCTACAAGATGGTTGTTCAAGTGAAAATTAATCAAGTTCGCAATTAGGTATCCCATACCTCATGAAGAGTTCTAAAATCTTTCGTCGAAGCAAGAAGCGCACTTGACCTGTGGTCCGATCCTACCTTAACTGTGCGCCTGCAGCCGCAGTTGGTAATGTAACCCTTTGTAGAAAAGTGTTTTCTTCACACGAAGAAGAAAGGGCACCTTTTGCTGCGTAGAGAGAAATAAACATGACTGGGCTCTTAAAGGGCGCTCATCAAGCCCGCTGAAAACTGAGTGCGCCTGTAAGCTCTCCGAAGCACAGCAGCCGTTTGGAGAACAGTTGGAAATTATAGCAACAGCTTCTAAAAGGAACCAGCCGCAGCGGTAGCGCCCATTGACCTAATACTGTTCCACATTTGGTGCTGGCTGTCAGACTCTTGGGGGTACAAAAGGCTGCCAACCTTACTGGCCCACCAATGTACAGACAAGGGAATCCAAGGAACGCTAGTGGCTGGACCACGAATTCGATGGAGATAGGTGCGCAGACGAACAGACCAACGGATATACAGGGCAAAAACAACAACTTCCCCGCTAGATATCCCTACAGATTGTCGTCTTTAAAAAAATCCAGAATACAGCCCGGCTGCGATTTTAGTACCTGTAGGATTGTGAGAGATTAATGTACAAAATGAAGAATAATATTGAGTCAGTGGGAGCTGCCAATACTGTTTTGACCAGAATTCTGACCCAGCTGTGCCTTTTTAAAACAACGCCAGGAGCCCAGTCCACAGTTCTTTCGCACATGAACATTTTTCACGTACACCTTGATGTTTTGACTGCCGTTTGAATTATTACGAGACAAAAATTGATTATACAGAACTGAAAATCTCTGTGTGCTTCACCAAGTCCAGTTATCATTAAAGTCAACACGTCATCCAGAAAACAGAAAAAAACGACAATCAGAATCGCGTGGTCACGAATGTTTTGAGGAACACAATACCCGCTGGGATCTTTCCTATGACATGCAAAATTACCAAAACATTTTTACGACAATCAGAATCGCGTGGTCACGAATGTTTGAGGAACACAATACCCGCTGGGATCTTTCCCTATGACATGCAAAATTATCAAAACATCTTTTAGTTGTCAGCGTACGAAAGGGCACCGAATGATAAAATGTTTGCTACGCACTCATGTAGTGTCTAAAACAACACGTTTTGAGGAGTTCCTTTTGCATATTTCAACGTATATTTTAGCAAGGCAAATTTTTGTTCAGCTAAGTACTACGATGACCACTGCAATACACTAGCATTCCCAAAAACTCATTTTTGTTATTGTTTGCGAGTACAATTTACATAACTGTCGTTCGATATCCCTTCAGAGAGCGGTCACAACAAATGCTCGAGTGAAACTACGAAATCGAGATTACTTAGGAACTGCGGGAGGTCTTCTTTAGAGGCGTTATTTTTAACGTGCATACAAAACTTGTCTGTGTGCTTCTTCCCTACTGAAACCGGGCTGAAGTAATGACCGATTCTGTGTATATTTATTTATTTATTTATATACCTTAAGGGCCCAATAGGGCATTACATAAGGGGGGGTGACATATAGTAGTAATAACATCAAAAAATTGCTTAAAAAATGCAGGGTACAGCTATAAATTAGTCGGAATTCTAAAAAATACAGAAAAGACCGCAAAAAATATTCACAGAGCAAACACATTGCGAAAGCAGTACTTTTTGCACAAGCAAGAGATTACAATGACTAAAATGGTTATCGGTTTCAAGAAAAGCAAGTAACGGAGTTAGGAAAGTTGATTGCACAGAGTGTGCGACAACGCTAGCAGGTAGTGAATTCCACTCATTTCTTGACAAAGCAAGAGTGGAAAATTGGTGTTTCTTTGTGCGAGAAAATACTGGTTCTATCTTATGATCATCGTCGATACGCATAGAAGTGTACGAAGCCCGGGTGAATGAAAGTGCGACGAAATGGCGAATCAGTGTGGTATAACCTGTGGAAGATAAGCGGGAAAATTTTCTGCGAATGGCAAGTGGGGAGAGAGATTGAAACTGCTTAATGGCTGACACACTTTCATAACGGGAATAGCATGACGAGATGAACCGTGCGGCTTTGTTTTGAACCGATTCAAGCATCTCGGTAAGGACTGCTGTGTTCGGGTTGCCATACTATTGCAGCGTATTCTAGGGGTTGGCCGGAATTACTGTGTTATATGCGTGAAGTTTCGTTGTCTTTGTTCGCGAAGTTTCAAACGACGTTAAGAAGGCCGAGCTGTCCTAATGCTTTCCCGGTTATATATTCTACATGGCTAGTCCAAGATAAATCGCAATGAAAAAGAATGCCTAAATACATTATGGATGGGAACAGTCTGAATAACTATGTTGTTTATGGCATACACGTTAGGCGAAGGATCGCAACAGATGAGAAACGGACAAGCTTGGTTTGGCTAACATTAATTTCCATTTGCCATATACGGCACCATTCCGATAATTTTGTCAGGTCTGGACTGCAAGATGGTTATGTCGTTAGGTTTAGAGATGGGTTTGTAGATGACGACCGTCGTCGGCCAACAGACGCAGTGAAGAGTTAATGTTGGACCCGATATCATTAATGTAGACTAGGAACAATAAAGGGCCTAGCACGGAACCCTGAGGGTACTTCAGACGTGACGGGGCTGGGACTAGAGATAACGTTGTTGAGTTTGACTGACTGAATCCTGTTATTAAGGAAGGCCCTTGATCCACTGGGTTGTTTTATTATCTAGATGTAGATTACAAATTTTAGCCATTAACCGTTTGTTTGCACGCTATGGAATGCCTTGGAAAAGTCGATAAAAATCGTGTCGGTTGTAGCGAGAGAGTTATTCATAGAATCGTGCAATTTCACACAACCGTAAGCAATTCAAACAGTTGGGTGTCACAAAGAACGGTTAGTACGGAAACCATGTTGGTTATCTATTAGCAGGTTGTTTGTATTCAGGTGGGAAATTATGGGCGTAAACAGAATATGCTCTAGTATTTTGCATGGAATAGAAGTGAGCGAGATAGGTCGTTAGTTATTAGCTGAAGATTTTAGACCAGATTTAAATATAGGTTTTACAAATGCCGATTTACAATCATCTGGGACGCAACCCGTGTCAAGAGACTCTTGGAATATTAGTTTCAATAAGTACGCTGATTTTTGAGAGGTTAATTTCAGTAGTTTAGCACTTATTCCATCAGGCCCTGGAGTAGTCTTCTATTCAAGTCGCTCAATCGCTCGTGTTACACCATTTTCAGTATTGAAATAGGGGAAAAGGGAACGTGGATTAAAGTCTCTGGTAATATTTGTGTGTCTATTGGAAGCTCATCGGAAAATATGGAGGCAAACTGATTGCTAAATATTTCTACAGTGTCCCTCTGGCGACAAAGAATAGCCAAGCTCGTCCTCCAGCAAAGTCAGGTCCTTAGAGTCTTTTGGGTTAACTACGCGCCAGAATATTTTAGGGTCAGTTTTCAGGAGGTTAGGTAATGTGTGTTAAAATATTTATGTTTGGCATCTTAACCCTCCTTAACTCTACTTAACCCTACTTTACCTTAACCCTACTTTCTTTCTTATGCACTCTGCTATCGATTTTGAATTTCAATAAAAATGTCTACAGTGACAAAAAACAGAATGCATTTGAATGTTATTGACGAGTTTTGTCATGGAGAACGCCTAACATGGCGCTCTGATGAAAATTGAGACGAAAGGAAAAAGGAAAGAGAAGAAAGAAGTAACAAAAAAATAATTGACCTTGTTCAGGTATAGGGAGACAATTAAGTGGTTCGATGTATAAAGAAAGGGTAAAATACACTCGAGAAATTGGCGTTTTTACGTTCAGAAGGTTTTTGTTAAACCGCGGAGTAACCAAACATCGAGCAGAGCACGTTCAGCACTAAAACAGCAGACGTGCCGATCGCACACACCAAATGTTCACTTGGACACCCCAAAAATTTGAAAGTTCAAAGATGTCAAACGCCTTCCTGTGTCAAACGTGTGTGCGTTCTCATTGTGAGCTTCGATAGCCATTGTTCCACCGACATACGTATCTGCATGTTACACTTGCTGTTCTGGTGATAACCTCTACGCTGTACGCAATAGACGCTTCTTTTATCTTTCTCTTTACGCGGTTTTGCAAAATTTTTGAAATTCAGCAAGAGCTAAGCACACGAGAAATGTTTAACAGGCAGCTGCCTAAACTGGAGGTCCTGCCTGTTACCATGCCGAGGAAAAGATCCCCGAGCGGGCAGTACTCTTGCCCCACTTGCCGGAGCCGCGATACAACAAGCACGACTTCAGAAACGTGTGACGGGGGCCCTCGCCTCGGAGCCGGTTGCGTGCGATAAGTGAGTCAGTTGCGATGGTGCGAAAACAATTCTTACACTCCAACGAATCATTCAGAGAATGCGAAAGCCTATGTTTCGGGCAGGTTGGGCTCCTTCTTTAGCAGCGAGTGGGGCTACCAAGAAGCAGCGTCTTATACCCTTTCAGCACGGACCCGATGTGCACCGATATACCGAAGTGCTAAACAAGCAATTATAGTTTGGACAAGTTCATGGCTGTGCCACTACTACTGTTAAACCTTTTCTTCTTTTTTCGTTCCAACTTCAGGATGGCAGTTCCGGCGAAATAAATTTGTAGTCAGGTACCTCAAAGGGTATGGCGACCTCAGTGCGTTCCCTGATCGGTTTGGTGGGACGTCGTACTGGGATGCCTATTTTTTTAGGTACATGTTTGTTTCACAATTCATGATTAGGAGTTGGAGCTGCGCGGAATGCGGTAATCATTCCAATTGCTGTTTCTATTCTCTCCTGGCCATCTTAGAGGGGAAGCAAGCAGGCTTATAGCCATCGTGTGCGTGTGGATGAAGTACAACTTTTCTCTTTTGAAAAACGCGGAGCAATGCTTCGCCAGCTTTTCGAAGGCGCCAACAAACCGTGTTTCGAAGGTATTATTCTGATGTGTTCGGCGAGTTTGTTGCGGGCTATTTCCCAGCGTGGCCGAGTATGGAACGAATGAACATTTTTGCATAGCTATTGTTTTCACTATTCGCAGGTACCCGACTCTGCTCTGTTTCCGTTTCGTACGCCGAAGAGCAATTGCAGTTTAATCATTTTTGGAACGTGGACACAATACAGTCCTCACCGTTCTCGGAGAAGGGCCGAAATAAATTGAAAATTGTTAACAATGCGCGTCGGTTTTCTGTGAATAAACACATCCAGGCTGTTCCCGTTTCTTGTTTTTTCGTGGTATAGATAAAGCATGAAGACGTCGTTGTCGGATTTAACCGCGCGCTGAATTATCCGATATTTCATTGTTATTGTTGCCTAATTGGGTACTCTGAGGAAACTATATTCTGCGCCGCACGTGTGAAGTCGCTGAATAGAAATTACACCTCGCCGACACGGCCATCCTCGATAGAAAACCGAACGAGGAAAAAGGGTTTTTTATTTAGTGCTGGCATATCCAAGCAAAACTCCACAAAGCCTTAGTCGCTCGTGTTGAACGCTGACGTCTGCGTGCATGGGTTTGTGTTCGGAAGCGAGGGGCTTTTTATATAATGAGGACCGCAATGAAACTGTAAACGACACCGCCGAATAGCGGCCCCTCGTCACTCGTGAAGACTGAACCAAACCAGCATCGAAACTTCCAGCTCTGCATTTTCTGTATGATCGGTTTTATTAATTGTTCCTAATTTGAAAGTTGTCTACACTTGAGTGACCAGCCTGGAAACAACTCGTACACTTGCTCAGTTTGCTACGGAGCGGATTTTAACTGAAGAAAATAATTGCCACTTTCTAAACCTATGCACGGCAAATGATACACGAAGGTTTATAGGTGGCACATCGCATCGCATAGCCTCCTTACGACCTTTCTTGGCCCATGCTGCTTGTACAATTCAGCAATATATCATATTTGAATACGATAAGAAAACAATAATAGGTTATCGTGTGGGCGCGGACTACGCTATTACATATTTATTGGCAGGGAAAAAATCCCCAAAAATTTCAATGGCTACGTGATTGATTTCGTTAAAACTCGTTCCTTTTTGCTCTGGAAATGGTACGTTAGGGTGGTTAAACTTTTTTTTGGTATATTGCAAATCATAAACGTAATTTTTTACTAGTAAATGAAGTTGTATCTTTTTTAAGCAACAATTTTTTATGCCCACGCGTTTTCGCCATTTGTAAAGACAGCTTTTTGTAGTTGCTCTTAGCAAGAGAATACAACCTGTTTGACATTATTGTCAATTAATTCATAGCAAGCTTATAAATTTTATTTTTTTCTTAATGGTATGCAGTTGTAAGTTAAACTCTTAAAGTTTGTCGATTCACTGCTTCACTTGGATGGCATATATTCTATCCGTCTAGTGAATTTTCGTATATTACAGCTGTGTTTTGAATGCCGAGTGTCATGTGCTATACCTAATTGTAGCCGACCGGAAACTATTTTTTGCAGTTTTGTGAATGAGCCTAAGATTCTGCCAGATGGGTGGTTGAATGAGATATGGCGGCCTTTGTGTTACACCGAAATTTAAGACATGCTTATAGTATACAACTCTGCAACCAGGCTCCTGTCAGGCACTGCCTACAGCAGTGTGTTAGCATGCGACGTCTCTAAGGGTGCCAGCGAAATGGATTTGCGGAATCCTTGGTAGTGGCGGAGAGCCGTACTCTCCGAAATATTTAGCTCCATACATAACAAAACGCGCGTTCACAGAGGTCACCTGCTGTTTATGGCTTTCAGCTTCGTGGCTCATTATGAATTTTTTATAATCATTATATATAGGCTCTGGCTTTTATATACACAAATTTGCCTTATACGAAGTCAAAATATTTCGTACTACTGACAGAGTGACTCGCAATAAATTGGTTTAGATGCCACAGCATTGCAACCGTAACGGAGGGAAATGTACCGACGTAAGTGCTAACCTAAAGTGTAAAGTTTTGATAACGTTTTCTTACATTTCATTCACCTGTCATCATGTAAACATTGTCGGTCCCATAACTTGACGGTTATGGGATTTATTGTCCGCATTCTGGAAAATGGTTGCTCAAGTGAAGATTAACCAAGTTTGCCAAATAATCAAGGTTCGCAACTACGTATCCCCACACAGCAAACGATTAATTAGTGTTGCATCATGGCGGCGATAGGAGCAGTCCTAGTTGATCTACCCAACCGGCCGCCGAGCGCGTCCGTTCACTGACTAAGCCGAGTCACTGTAATCATTATGATTACTCTGGCTAGTCAGTGAACAGAAGCGGTTTGTCCAGTTGAGTAAAATCAAGACCAAACTGATCCGTTTGCAGTTGAGAAACGCACCAGCAAAGATTACTGTACTGTATGCAGCAGTCTCAATTGATTTTGAAGTCTTGTAAAATATTCCCGTCGGCAGCAACATGCAGACTTTACTAGTGGTGCGACTTCCTACTGTGGCTCTCTGCCGTTCAGTCGGAATGGGAGTAGGGATCCTTTCCATAAAAGCATTTCTTCACCCAAAAGCTTTCAAACAAACGGATGCCTTAGTTTCGCATACTGAATTACGTAAACGTGACTGGCCTCTTAAACAGACGCTCATCAAGCTCCGCCAAAAACTGAGCGCGCCTGTACGCTCTCCGAAGCCATGTCAGCCGCCTAGAGGAACGGTTGGCAATGTTTGCAAGGGCTTCGATTATAAACGAACCAGCCTCAAATGGCGCCGCGCCCTTTGCCCCCAATACGGTTCCACAATTCGTGCCATCTGTCAGACACTTGTCGGGGGTACAAAAGGGAGCCAACCTGACTGCCAAATCGATCGACAGGTAACTGAGTCCAAGACCGCTGGTGGCTGGACCACTAAATCGACGGAGAGACAGATGCGCATAACAAGAGAAAAACATACGTACAGAAAAAACAACAATTCCGCGTTAGTTAGCAGTAAATATTATTTCCTTTCTAAAATCTACGATACAGCCCAGCTTCCTTTTATAAGCTGTAGGGTTGTAAGAAATAAAAGGAAGAAATTAGTGATAATAAGTGAGTTAGTGAGAGATGCCATACATATTTGCACAGAATCCTGCCCCCGCCGTGCCGTTTTATAGCGAATCCATGTGCTCAATACACCAATATTGCTAGATGAACATTCTCCACCGCCACCGTCATGTTTCTTTGGCCATATAGATTACTACAAGACGAAAGGGGAAATATTACAGATCTACGAATGTTGGTGTGCTTCTCAAAGCCCACATATCAGAACAGTCAAGAAGACAATCAAATAGCAAAACAAATGACCATAAGAATCGCGTTTTCTCGCATGTTTGGAGGAAAGTGTTACCCGTAGGGTTTCTTACGAATTGGCCAATGACCACGCAGGCGGAGACAAATGCCGGTTTAACCCATAGAAGATGTTATTAGGAAGATGAAGGAGACGCACACGACTGGAGCTTAATAGACGATGGGGAAAAGCACAAGACAGTCTGCAGGTACAGAGTATAATCTGGTAGTTCGGAAGGTCTGAGAGCGATGCCCGGTAGCGAGTGACCTCACATTCTGCCGCGATGTGTTTCTAACGACTCAACAGCAGAAACGGAAGCGCCTAACAGGCGGAACGGAGCGTCAGCAATTGGCAAACCAGTGCTGCGATGACGGTGCCCAGACAGGCTCCTGAGCCATGACGGAGCCTAGCAACCGTTTTGTTCAGGGCCTCGCGTCCCACAGGGTCGTTTTCCACGAAACCGCGCCCTGTTCCACTGCTTGCCTTCCAGCCGTCAGCGTTCGAGCCTTCGCTTTCACCCCCACGCGTCTCGTGCATTCATTGTTGTCGCGGATGTCATTCTCGCTAGATCAATTGCGCCGCCAATCTCTACTGTGACCATTCATCACATCAGGCGGTCAATCGCCCGCATGGTAATTCACCATGTTGTTCTTTCGCTATCACGCGCCAAATTATCAAAACGTATTTTACTTGTCCGCATACGAAAGAGCACCGAATAATATTCTCATTACTACGTAATCATGTAGTGTCTCAAAAAACAGGTTTTAAAGTGGTTCTTCTTTGCAATTTTCAGCGTATGTTCGTAGCAACGCAAGTTTTTTAGGGGGCTACGGCGATGACCACTGCATCACACTAACATTCCCAGTGAACCCTTTTAGTTATTTTTTGCTAATGTAGTTTATATAACTGTAATTGCATATCTCTCCACAGAACGGTCGCAACACAGGCTAGAGTGAAACTACAATATCTGGAGTACTTAAGAACGGCAAGAGAATTTTTCTGCCGGCGTTATTAGTAACGCGCTTCGAAAACATGCTCGTGTGCTTCTTCCGTACGGAAGACTGGCTGAAGTATTGACCGATTTTCAGGTGTTTGAATCAAGCAGTAGCTCCTGCAATTTATTAGCTATAAAAACAAAGTTATTTCATTTCATAAGTGCTGGCGTCTGCCCTCCGATAAAGTGTTGATCTGTAAACATGTATTTATTCATCGTGTATTTTAGTTTACTTTTACTCATGGGTTAGAAAACACATACTGAGCTTCTGCTGTTTCACCAGGAGGATTTTTTCTACGGGCGCGGATATGGCGAATGGGTAGCAGGGGCCGACCAACTGTTGCAGATAGGGCGTTCGGAACTCACCCGCTGGCGGTGCGAGGAAGGTGTTGCCTGCAATGATTTGTTTCCTGACTGCTGCTCTCCTACTTCTACACCCTACTTTGGACTTCTGACTTTTAATTAAAATGCGTACACTGACAAGAAATGAGGATGGAGTCGAATGTTACTGACGAGTTTTGTCCAGCAGGGAGCCTAACATGGTGCGTCTGGTGAAAATTGAGGGTAGAGAAAAAAAGGAAACAGAAGAAAGATGCAACAAATAAGAAACATAAAGATTGTACCTTGTTTAGGTATTGATGAGGTTGTTCGGTGGCACTGTGTTTTTTTTTAATAGAATGGTAAGATACACTCGAGAAAATGTCGTTAAGTACGGCAGCTCTCTTAACCACGGAGTAACCACGCGCGATCAAGGCACGTTCAGCGCTAAAACCGCAGACGCGCGCTGCTGAGCACGTTTGTCGCGAGTTGAATTCACGGCCGTGGCGGCAGCTTTTCGAATGAAGGCAAATGGCAAAAGCGCCGTTGTGCACGAGATTCTAGCGATCGTTAAAGATCCCCACGTGGTCAAAATTAATCCGGAGCCCTCGTTGCGTCGGCGCGTTAAACACTACAATCAATCAATCATAACAGCAGACGTGCTGATTGCACACGCCCAGTCTTCGCTAGCACGCTCCTAAAACTTGAAAGTTCAAGGATTCAGGACGCGTTCCTTTGTCACACGTAGCATTGTGAGAGGTGACACTGACACACGTATCATCCTTCTCCTTCTGCTTTTGATAATAATTCTCTCCACCGACATACGCATCTGCAATAGTCCGTTTGATGCTCTGGTGCTGAAACTCTCCGCTCGAGGCAATAGACACGTCTTCTCAGCTTTCTCTTCCTCTTGTTTTCTGAAATTGTTGAAATTCAGTAAGAGCTAAGGCAAACGAGGTATTTGTATCGCGATGATGCCTAAACTGGTTGTTCCGCCGGATACCCTGCACAGGAAAGCCTCTCTGAGCAGGCAGCACTTCTGTCGCCACCTGCCGGAGCCGAGATACCACTGTTACAAGCACGGCTTTGGAAACGCGTCACGGGGTGCCTCGCCTCAAAGCGCGCTGCTGGGACAAGTGATGTCAGTGGTGATGGTGCAAAAGTAATTCTTGCCAAAGTACAAAAAACAGTAAGGCAAACAAGTGAAAACCTCTAAAGTAGCGTCCGCCACGTGAAACGACACAAGCCATACGGTGGCCACCGAAGGAGTTTAAAACGTTTTAGCAAATGATCGTCTCACTGCGCCATCCTCTACACTGGGAGCATCACTACAAAATTGTTCTGCAAGTACATTGCACACAACAATCTTTTTCCTCCGGCCTAGTGATCATTGTTGGAAACTCCTGACCGCGTTTCGAACCATAATCAGGTAGAAAAGGTGTGTAACGCTCAATTCATAACCACGCATCAACACTGCCGATCCAAGAAACAAGTGGAGCCGCCAGTTTTGCCGTTTACTGTACCTTCACGCAACTACTGCGAAGCTGCGTCAGTTTTTCTTTGTGATGGGACTTCGCAACCCAGTTATTACACACACTCGCACTGTATCTCGTAGCTCAATTGAAATATTGCCTCTCCTTAGAGTTTACCAGCTTTTATTGCGAAAATGTCAAAATAACCAAACGCATCCGACTGCTTCCATGTAAGGCCTCTATTATTGGATTGTTCAGTTTTGTTTCACACGCAAAAATAGTGCAATTATTCACGGTTTCCAGAGGTAGGGATTCTTTGGCTTGCTGGTAAATTGTTGTTATGTTTAAACTTTATATCTCTGGATAGAATTTAGCCACCATCCAATACCACGAAACTGTGAGGAAAGTTCAGTTTAGCCTAGTGAAAAAGCTTGGTTTTGTCTTAAACATACCTAAAATAAATAATAAAACTGAATGCATCAGCAGATAGAAAGGGCCCAAAAGATTAGATCATTATTATGTCGATGGAGTGAGTATAAAATACTAAATGATAAAATAATAAACGTGGCGACAGACGTGTGTTTGCTTAGCAAGTTACAAAAAGAACATAATTACACACCAACGAATCGTCAGTAATGCAGAAGCCCACTTTTCGGGCAGCCTGGGTTCCTTCTTCACGAGTGAGTGGGGCCACCAAGAAGCGGCGTCTTACACCCTTTCAACACGGTGGCTTCCTCACAAAACTCTCCGCTGCCGGACGGATCCGACGTGTATACACAGACGGAAGCACTCCAAGCGGAAAATTGTGATTTGGATATGCCACTACTTATGTTAAACCTCTTCTATTTCATTTCTAACTTCAGGTTAGCAACCTCTTCTAATTTGTTTCTAACCTGAAAGTGAATGGCCACTCATTGCATTCCCTGATCCGTTTGCGGACGTCGTATTTTGATGCCTACTTTTTACGTGCATTTTTAGTTGCACGGTTGTATGATCGGTAGTTGGCACGGTGTGGAATGCGGTAAACACCTCCAGGTGCTTTTGGTATTCCCGCTTGGACTATACAGCGGGGAAAGCAGGTAGCCTATAGTCGTCGAAGGCTGGTCGATTGAAGTACAACTCTTTTCGTTTGATCACGGGGTGCAACGCCTTGCCAGCTTTTGCGACAGCCACCAACAGAAAGTGTTTCGAAGTGGTTTGAATATAAATATAAGTGGAATAGCCGGTTCTCATGCGAGGGGAGAGGGGCCGCAAGCTGTGGTGTTTCAACAGCCCGGTTCCACTTGAGCCAGCTGCGCCAAATATTTGTTCGCAAATTGCTCCTGCTGCCAAAAATACGTCCTGCGCAAGCTGACGTGGAATAACGCCATGACTAGTGGGCATTTAGGGGTGTCCTTTAGTTGAGGGTTTGCTTCATTTTCGAGGTCCGCACGGGCCGAGAATAGGCGACCCACATTCTCACTGTAAAGATCGTGCAGCAATGACCAAACCACCCGGAGTTGCTTACCGCTTCCGTGTGCGCAGTGCCCCTCTTCATGTATTTGTGAAAGTTTGTGAATATTTGTGAACCTGAATTGTTTAGGCAGCATAAACCAAAGGCGCAAAAAGAACATACAACGCCCCGTAGCCGCCGAACACTGTGAAGTGGCTGAATAGAAATTCTACCTTACTGCAACGGCCATCCTCGGCAACGAAACGAATTGAAAAAAAAAGATTTTTATTAATTCCTTGCATATGCAGAGAAATAACCAAAATCTTCATTGCGAGCTTTGAAAACTGCAATCTTTGTGCAATGGCTGCGCTAGGGAGCGAAAAGCTTTGTAAGTTATGGTCCCCGCTGAAAGTATACACGACGCCGCTGCATTGCGGCCCCCGTCACTCCTGAAAACGGAACCAATCTGGCATCGAAACGTCGGGCTCTCCATTCTCAGTACGATTGCTTTTATATAATTATGTTTCTCATTTGAACGTTGTGTATACTTAACTCACCAGCGGCGAAAGAACGTGTTGGAGTAACGAAGTTTACTTCGGAGTGGGCCATGATTGCACGGATTTATCTGCAGAAAATGATTGTGATTTACAACGCCTATGTGCATCAAATGATATACTAAGCTTTATAAGTGGCGCATCCCATCGCCTCCTTTAGGCCTTTTTCGGCCCATGCTTTTACGTCCGCTGTATATCGTATAGGAAAACGATAAAACAACAATTATAGGTTATTGCGTGGCGCGGCCAATGTTATTATTTGTTTTGTAGGCTGGATATACCACCCCGAAAAAAATGTCACTTGCTGCACCATTGATTCTACGGAAAGCTTTCCTTCCCCTTCTGCAAATAGTATGTTAGAATGTTTAATTTTTTTGTCTATAGTGCAAATTATGAAAGTAATTTTTGTAGCATTTATTACCATTCTGCACATTTATGGGTTGATGAACATAAACATGAAGTTTTATAAAAACATTTAACTTGGGTGTTACTAGGAACACAAAAACTACGAGAACTGGGAAAGCAGGTTGCTTCTTTTCATAGTGTTTTTTTTCCTAAGGTGGCTAAGGTGCCATGATTCGCAAATGTATAGCTTTTCTGCAAACATAGAGAGCCCCCCTCTTGATACGCATGATTCTAAAACACGTTCTCCTGCTCCTGTAGAACTAGAGTATGAAAGAGATTATATTAGATGTTTTTATAATGTGCACAACGCCATATCCACAAACGGAACCACATCCGACATGCCCGCAATATCAAGAATTCGCCAACCCGCATTGTCAAGCCAGTTTTCTTCAAAACCCTCCCTACTAACCAGACGTGACACATCTTGCGGGAATACATTTGCTGAGGTGTTTTGTGTTCACTCTCACCTCCATCATGATGCAAGAAACTTTTCTTTGGCTGAGTTGTAATAAAGCAAAACCAAACTGTGTCCTGTATATCTGTAGGTTTCCCATTCCGGGCCAAACGTGAAATATATCTCTCCTGGATACATTCAGCAACCTAACTTAGTAAGTGTTCCCAATTGTCACCATCTGCTGGCTAGCGTTGAGCAATGCAGTATACAGCCCTACGTATGTGGTAAAATGAAGAGCGCTAATAAAAGTTTCTGGCGTCTCTCCTTCATCCCATCACACAAAATTAAAAAGGAATGTCCGCCATGTGGTGTTTTCTCTTTGTGCGTACTGCATACGTAATTTACATTTTTATTCTTGGGCAGGATGAGGTCTTTAAAGGAAATATGCTCCTACAATAAGGGTCCACAACAACAACAAAAAATATTTCTCAACGGGTCGCGCACATTCTATTCCAACTTCTAATTTTAAAGCAAACTGAGGAAGCATAGCTTTGACATGAGTGTAAGTTTACGGTCATCTTTGCTACGCACTTCAGAAACTCCATCTGATTCAGATTTTCTAGAAGACAGAGATGAGAACCTGATTCATGATTTTTTCTACAGCCCATTCCCGACACGTGGCTGAGGGTCAACATTGCCAGTTAATTATAAGCAAAGCTAATTGCTAAGCGCATGGAGTGGCGCCGAATAGTAAAGTTTTGCGAGCGAGACGAGCCTATACTGCGTATGGTCACTTCTTGCATGAAGTTCAATTCGTGACCGTTGCCTCTCAATAAAGAAGGCTTCTTTTCTACCCTCGTATTTTTGTACCGTAGTTTTCGAACAATACATTAGCAAGCTCCACAACTTTGGCAACACATAACAGCCGTTGCACGAATCATTTGCCCATTTTCATCGCAAACGGTCCGCTCAAAACAGTTTCGAATCTCGGAGGTCTCGTCGAAGGAAGTGGCGTACATGGTGCGCATTACTTCTTTGGTTGAGATAGCGTAACCAATCTGAATAAGGTTGTTTTATGAAAGCACATTTGAAAACATAACTTCTCAGGTGTATATAAAAACATTGGCAATTGATGGAACCAAACAACGCTACTTTATGATCATCCCAAGAGTAGCCAAGGTGGTGTTGTGGTGTTCGAACTCATTCCAAAGCGTTATGACTAGCGCATTACACTACCGCCTTCGGCATTTTTGGGCCCATGTTTTCTGCACACGTTAGGTATAAATCACATTGAATACCGTAAGAAAACCAAAACAAAACTAGGCTCCTGTGTGGTGCGGACAACGTTAATAAATATTTTATCTGCGGGGCACAACACTCCCGAAAAATTTCATTTTATACGCCATGAATTCCAAAAAGATAATTCGTTCTGCTCTGCAAATACTACGTAACGTTGGTACTAATTTTTTGGGTATATTGCGAATGATAAAACTTTATGTGGCACGTTACCCAATAAATTTGTTTTGTAAAACAACAATTTTTGTTACTGTCTCATGTCTGCGGGATGTAAAAACAATTAGTGCATCTTGATGTTCTTGGTAAATCAATATATTTGTACTAAATTTATTATTTATTTAAAAAAACATTTCAACATTCATTGTTGTTTAATTATAGGCAGTAGTACGAAAGCTTAAAACATACAAGTTTTTCTATTGAATCACTTACCTTTGTTTAAGTTGGTCCTTCAACTGGTGTAAATTATGCAAACGTTTGTACTAATAATCCGGAAGGGATGTGAGAATTGTGTAGGGTAAGTACAAGGGTAATTATTTTTGCAGTTTTGTCCATGAACCTACATTAAGTCTGATCGGTGGTTGATTTAGATGACGGGGCATTGTCCTTACACTGAAATGTAATTCAGGGTAACCGTATAGAGACATCTGCAACCAGTGTTAATGCTATGCACCACCTGCCACAGTGTTAAGGTGCAGAATCTCATAATTGTGCCAGGGAACCGGTTTTGGGGACTCCTTGGTAGTCGCGCGGAGCCGCAGTCTCAAACATATTTACCTTCCTAGCTAAACAAACCTGTGTTCACAGAGGTCACTTGCTGCTTATTGCTTTCAGCATCGTGCTCACAACAGTAATTTTGGTATCATTATATACAGGCTGAGGAACCTTCCTATACACCACTTTGTCCCACACCAAGTCGAAATAGCGTCTATTGCTATCAGAGTGGCTCGCCATCAAGATCTTGGGCACCAGCACGCGACGATAGCGTTGGTAGTTTACAAGAGAAAGTGCTAACATAAAATGGAAAGCGATGATTACGCTCTTCTATATAATTCTCCTGCCATATTCTCCCGTTTTAGTTCCATGGTCTTATGGTTATAAAATTTATTTCCCACATTCTAGATTATGGTTGTTCAAGTGAAAACTAATCACGTTCGCAATTACGTATCCCACACCCCTTGAAGTGTTCTAAAACCTTTCGGATGCAGCAAGATGTGCACTGTACTTGTCGTCTGATCCTACTTTGACTGTGCACCTACTGCCACAGTTGGTAATGTAATCCTTTGTAGAAAAGCGTTTTCTTCACACAACATTTTAAACGAAAGGACGTGTTGCGCCACATTTTGAGAATTAAACATGACTGGGCTCCTGAAGGGACGCTCATCAAGCTCCGCCGTAAACTGAGCGCGCCTCTACGCTCCCCTAAGCGCGGCAGCCACCTGGTGAACGGCTGGCAAAGGTAGCAACGGCTTCGATATAAAAGAACAGGCTGCCATCGACCGCGCCCATGACCCACATTTGGTGCTGGGTGTGAGACTCTTGGGATACAAAAGGCCGCCAACCTTACTGGCCCACAGGGTACACACAACGAATCCAAGCACCGCTAGAGGCTGGAAAACGAATTCAATGGAAAGAGAGATGCGCAGACAGACAGACAAATGGATATAGCAGACAAAACACAATCCGAGCTAGGTAGCCCTACAGATTATCGCCTTTATAAAATTCACGATACAGCATGCTGCGCTTTTATTACCTGTAGGATTGTAAGAAATAAATGTGAAAAGTGAAGAATAAGAAATCAGTTAGTGAAAGCTGCCCTACTTATTTGACCAGAATCCTGACCCAGCTGGGCTGTTTTAAAACGAAACCACCAACCCAACCCTCAGTTCTTTCCCACATGAACATTTTTAACAGACACCTTGATGTTTTTTCTTTCGTTTGAATTATTACGAGAAGAAAATTGGTTATACAGAGATGAAAATCTTTGTGTGCTTTCCCGAGCCTAATACAGAACTGAAAATCTTTGTGCTTTCCCAAGCCCACTTATCAAAACAGTCAAGAAGTCATCCAGAAAACAAAAAAGACATCTAGAATCACGTGTCACGCATGTTTTGAAGAACATGTTTACCCATAGGGATCTTTCCTGTGGCTTGCCCATTATCAAAACGACTTTTAGTTGTCAGCGTACCAAATCACAAAGAAGAAGATAATGTTTCCTACGCACTCAATTAGTGTCTAAAACAACACGTTTTTAGATAGTTTCTTTCGCATATTTCGGCGTATGTTCGGATGAACGCAAATTTTTGTTCAGGTCGCTACTGTGACGACCACTGCTATACACTCACATTCCAAGTAAATCAGTTTTATTATTTTTGGCGGGTACACTTTCTATAACTCTCGCTTTATATTCCTACAGAGAGCTATCGCAACGAGATGCTAGAGTGAAACAACGAAATCTTGAGTACTTAAGAACTGCGAGAGGTCTCCTATAGAGGCGTTATTTGTAACCCGAAACAAAAACTTGTCTGTTTGATTCTTCTTCCGTACTGAAGTGGGAATGAAGTAATGACGATTCGCTATGTTTGAATCAAGCAGTAGCCCTGTAATGTAACCGGTGTAAAAATAATTTTGTTTAATAAGAACTCGTGTCTGCCTCCAGTAAGGTGTTATCTGTAAACACCACTTCTGCTGTCTTATCTTCTATTAATTTGCTTCTATCGTGGACAAGCAAACGCCAATTTAGCTCCTCCTATTTCACCACAACTGTTTTAATCTACGAGTGCTGATGTGCCAAACGGGTAGCCCGGGCCGACCAAACTGTTACAGATAGGTTGCTCGGAATACACCCTGGCAGGGCGAGTGCAGGTGTTCCTGCAATGATGCTTTCTCTTAATCCTACTTTCTTGCTCTTGCACTCTGCTTTCGATTTGTGAATTTCCATAAGAATGTCTACAGTGACAAAGGAAACAGAGAATGCAGTTCAATGTTCCTGACGAGTTTTGTCAGGAGAACGCCTAAAATGGTGCTCTGATGAAATTGATACGAAAGGAAAAAAAGGAAAGAAAAGTAAGATGCAACAAAAAAAGATTGACCTTGCTCAAGTATAGGGAAAGAGTTAAGTGGTTATATGAAATATAGAAATGGTAAAATGCACTCGAGAAATTTGTGGTTTTTTAATATCACAAGGTTTCTTAAAACGCGGAGTAACCGCAAATGGAGCAGAGCATGGTCAGCGCTAGAACCGAAGAAGTGCCGATCGCACCCACCAAATCTTCCCTACGACGCCCAAAAATTTGAAAGTTCAAAGTCAAACGGTGTCAAACGTAGCATCGTGAGACATAACAGCGGCATACGTATGGGCGTTTCCTTGTGAGTTTCGATGAACATCGCTCTACCGACATACGTATCCGCAAGGTCCACTTGGTTCTCTGGTGCTAAAAGCTGTACGCTATACGCAATAAAACACTTCTTCTAATCTTTTGTTTTTTTTTATTTCCGCAAGAGCTAAACCACACTGGAAATTTTAACACGATGCGAATAAGCTGGAGGTTATGCCGCTTACCTGCACAGGAAAAGCTCCCCGAGCGGCTGTGTACTCATGTCACACTTGCCGGAGGCGCCATACAACAATCACGCACGGCTTTGGAAACGTGTCACGGGGTGCCTCAATTCCGAGCTTATTGCTTGCGACAAGTGGGTGAGTTGTGATGGTGGAAAAACAATTCGCCCCAAAGTAAAAAAAGGAGTAAGGCCGTTTAGAAGTGAAAACCTATAAAATAATGTCCCACACGTGAGACGGCAGAAGCCAGACGGGGCCACGGAAGGAGAATAAAACGTTTCCACAAACGCTCGCATCACTGTACCCTCCTCTACACGGGGACCGTCCAAACAAAGTCATGGTGCATGCGTACATTATACTTACTTTAACAGACAAGTATTCATCTTTCCTTCGGCCTTGTGTTTATTGTTGGAAACACCTGACCCCGTTTTCAAGCATAACCAAGTAGAAAACATGTCTGAAGCCTAATTCATAACCACGCATAACTTCGCCGAACCAATTACCACGGGGAGCCATCATGTATTCTATTTGCTCTATCTTCGCGTGATTAGTGCGAAGCTGGGTCAATTTTTTTTTGTGATGACCCTCCACACACCCTTGTTATTGCACACATTCGCACTAAATCTGGTTGCTTAGTTAAAATGTTGCGTGCCTTCGGAATTTATCTGCTCGAATCGACTGCAGAAATATTAAAACAAAACACCAAACGAATTCGCGTGCTTCCAGGTAAGGCCTCAGTAAATGGGTGGTACAGTTTTGTTTCACCCGCGAAAATACTCGCAAAAAATAGTGCAATTACAGGGTTTTAGAGGTATGCAGGGCTTTTTTGGATTGCTAGTAAATTGCTGGCCTGTTTAAACTTTTTATTTCAAGATGAAATTACAGTCAACCTCCAGTACAAAGAACTGTGAGAAGAGTACATTTTACCTTACTGAGAAAGCTCTGTTGTTTTTCTAAACATATTTACGATAAAAAATAAAACTGAATATGAAGCAAACAGATCATCCTAAAAGCGTAGATCTTTAAATATGTCGATGGAGCGAGTATACAACAATACTAAATGATCTTTTTGCCGACGTGTGTTTGGTAGCAAGGTACAGATAAAAACGTCATTACACTCTAACGAATCGTTCAGAGACATCAGAAGTCCATGTTTCGTGCGCGCTGGGTTCTTCTCGTTCACAGAGTGAAGGGGAACGAAGAAGCACCGTCTTACACCCTTTAACCACGCTGGGTTCTTCACAAAGCTCCCCGCTGCGGGACGGACCTGATGTGTGCACAGAGACGGAAGCGCTCCAAGCGAGCAATTATGGTTTGGGGGATATCACTTCTGATGTTAAACCTTTCC
>JABSTR010000844.1:0-51530 GCA_013339765.2 Haemaphysalis longicornis | reverse complement strand
CTTAAATTGCCCGGCGAGAAACTAGGTCCTCGCCGTCAACCAGCTAGTCTGCATGCTCTTTGTATGTGCCTTAACATTAATAAATGTCAATGAACGAAAAGATTTCTCGCTTCCTTTGTTCCGTCGAGCCACGGCCCGCCGCGGCTGGCGCGCACAGCTCGCAGTCCCGGTTGGGAGATAGCTCGCCAGCTGGGTAAGACGGATTAGTCTCTCTCGTAGCCGGTTTTGGGATTACAGGGAGAAGTAAAAGTAACTGCCATATTTTACCACTCTTTAACCTCACATCTGGCGTATCAACGCAGAGTTGGCTCTCGGAACGCGGAGCTTCTATAAGTCTTTGTTCGGAGTTAGGAAAGGTCTTTGTCTGAAGCTGACAAGTGTTACTGCTAGCGTAAATCAGATCGGTAGCGCAAATAGGCGGACTTTCTTGAGAGCGGATTGAACATTGCTACATCGTGCTTGAACGTGTGAGCACCGAGTTTATTATGTGCGCCGTTTAGGTGGAACGTTTCGGTGCGGCCCCCGCACGGGGCACCTTGAGTAATCTTGGTGACGGTACTGGCGATACCGCGGACCCCGCCCCCCAACATAAGCTGTGCCCTACCGTGGTGATGTGTTTTTAAGGTGAAGGGTAGAAACCTCTAACGGTGGCCGTCGGAGCCTGGTCAAGCTCCGGCCGATGGGCTCCCTGCCTGTCTACCAGGCAGGAGCTCCGGGACCTCTTGTGACTACCAGGGTAAGGTCAAGGAGAATCCCCCGTCCCGTCTCCCTGCTTTTATACTATGATATATGGCTTCCAAATTTTAAAAATCCAAAGATCGGCCCCCTAAAAGGGGCCGCACCTTGCCGAAGTATCCTTTCCTCCGTTGCCAACGACGAGTTTCCCAAAGCCGGACAACTATGCTAGGTTTTTGGTAATCGAATCTGTTGATGCGTCGAACCCCCTTGCCACAAAGTCTGTCTTCCTGATCTCCAAATTTCTTGAGGGCATTGTTGGTCAGTCCTACAAAGCCAAAAAACTCAGAACAGGAGAAGTTCTTGTAGAAGTGAATAACAGCAACAAGCAACAAGCTACAAATCTCTTGACTCAAACTCGCATCGCAGATCTCGACATCAGGGTCACACCCCACCGCAGCCCCTTAATAGCTCCCAGGGTGTGATCTCTGAGTCAGATCTAATGAATGAAACTGACACCGATCTGTTGGAAGGCCTTAAGGACCAAGGTGTGACAGCAGTGAGGCGTATCATGATTCGTAGAGATAACAAGGAAATCCTAACAAAACATGTAATATTGACTTTTGACCATTCCACAGTTCCTGAATCAGTAAATGCAGGTTTCATTCATTGCCCCGTCAGGCCATACATCCCCAACCCCCGCCGGTGTTTTAAATGCCAGCGGTTTGGGCATGGCACTACCGCCTGCCGTGGTCGACTAACATGCGCCAAGTGCGCACAACACGATCATCCATCAGACAACTGCCCATCGCAAACCCTCATGTGTGCTAACTGCCAGGGGCCCCACGGGGCCTACTCTAGAACATGCGAGAAATTCAAACAGGAGAAGAGATCATCAAGGTGAAAGTCACTGAGAACCTTACCTTCCCAGAGGCGCGAAAGTGGTTCGCCTCTTTCCCCCTGGGGAGGTACGCCGACGCAGCTCGCCGGGGGGCGGAGCGGCGTCTCGTTTCCACAGGGACCCAGTTCAGCGAGTCTGACCTGGTCCCTCCCCCGCTACCCCCTGGGTTGCCTCTGGCAGACCAACCCGCCATCACGCCGCTTGCTGAGGCAGCAGCGGTTGTGGTGGCAACCTCTTCCGTCGGGACCGGTGCCGCTCCCGCCTCTGTCTCCCCATCCTCCAGTGCGTTGGAGGGTACCGAGGTGATGGACACCACGGGCCCCGCACCGGTTCCCACCGCCACCGCACCGTCCGTGCCACCTCTGGCGCCCCGACGCCCTCGGCGGTGGCGGCTCAAACGAAGGGCTCCCGAGGGGGGCCAAGTCCGGGGGCCCGGTCCGTCGGGCACCCCTCGGACATCCGACGACGACATGGATGTCGGGCCGTTCCTGCCTGCAACGCAGCGCAAGGAACGCGTCCCGACGCCAAAGCCTTCCGACAAGCCAAAAAAAGGCGAGAGTCACAGCCCCGAAAGACGACACATAAACAAACACACACACTCCATTAGCTCTCACACTAAATAACGGGAAGAGAAAACATAATTCAATGGAACTGTAGAGGCCTTCTTAAAAATTTTGACGATGTATACGAACTACGTGCATGCTAATCAGCCAAGTGTAATGTGTGTTCAGGAAACACATGTGAATTCCAAGCACACAAATTTCTTGAATAGTTACATGGTCTTCAGAAAGGACAGGGATTGCTGCACACACTCTTCTGGCGGTGTGGCCATATTGCCCGGAAATCCTTAGCCCGCCACCCTGTCACTCTGAAACTGTCCTCGAGGCTGTAGCAATCCGTACGATAATATTTAATAGGTTGATAACGGTATGCTCCATTTACATTGCGCCTGATTTTGCACTTCTGAGCTCTGATTTCGAGGCACTGGTTGACCAGCTGCCCGAACCATACATACTAACAGGCGACCTTAATGCGCACAACTCTCTTTGGGGCTCCTCCAGCACGAATGCCCACGGTCGCCTGATAGAGAAGTCTCTTACATCCTCCGGAGCATGCCTTTTCAACAAAAAACAGCCTACATACCATAACTTAGGACACAATACATACTCGCATCTTGACTTGGCGATTGGTTCCGCAGTTCTCTTTCCATGTCTTGAGTGGGGTGTGGGCACAGATCCATATGGTAGTGACCATTTCCCTACTTCCCGAACGTACATAGGCAAAGGCCCATGCAGTCCATCTTCCCATAACAGGTTTAATGAATCAAAAGCAAACTGGAGTACATTCACAGAAACATCTAAACTACACCACACAACCATAAAACACCTACACATGGAGGAAGCAGCCGAACTCGTCACGGCACACATACTCGACGCCGCCGAAAAGTCCATGCCCCAGGCCACCAGTGCGTCCCGCAACCCACGGAGGCCCTGGTGGAACGAGGACTGTAGGCGGGCGCGAGAGGCCCAGAACAAGGCGTGTGGTGTCCTTCGCCGGTACCTTTCCATCTCATTTCCTTTAAACGGTCAAAGGATCTTGGGAAGCGTGTGCGTCGTGAGGCGAAAAGGGAGAGTTGGCGCACCTTCCTCACTTCCATCAACTCCTACACCGACACTCACAAAGTCTGGACACGAATACGTAACCTTAAAGGACAACAGACACACAGCCTGCCCCTGGTCAGTACAACAGGGGACACACTAGAAGACCAGGCTAACACACTTGCACAACACTTCCAACACGTTTCCAGCTCTGCACACTACACAAACACTTTCCTGAAACATAAAACAGCGTGTGAAAAAAAGCCCCTACATGACACTAACAGGTCAAAATCTGGTTACAATTCTGAATTTACACTCTATGAGTTGAGGGTTGCCCTGAGCACATGTAAACCTTCAGCTCCAGGGGCAGATAAGATTACATACACCATAATACAACACCTACACCCAGACACTCTTGAAACACTCCTACACCTATACAATAAAATATGGCTTTCGGGGCAGATTCCACACTCTTGGAGGGAGGCCATAGTAGTGGCGTTCATGAAGGAAGGGAAGCACCCTTCCTCTCCCGCCAGTGATCGTCCCATCGCCCTGACAAGCTGCCTGTGCAAGCTGCTCGAGAAGATGATAAATCGCAGGCTCGTGTACTTCCTTGAGTACAACGGTCTTCTCGAGAGCTGCCAGGCAGGCTTTCGGGTGGGGCGATCCACCAACGATCAACTTGTTGCGTTGGAATCCTTCATAAAAGATGCATTTGCTCATAAGCAGTTCTGCCTTACGGTATTCTTTGATCTTGAAAAGGCTTACGACACAGCCTGGCGATACGGCATCCTTAGCGACCTGAAGTCCTTTGGTGTGTCAGGTAACATGTTAAATACCATTTCTAGCTACATGTCCACGAAGACATTTCGTGTTAAGGTTGGGTCATCCCTGTCCGGGATACATGTGCAGGAAAATGGTGTGCCTCAAGGTGGAGTTTTAAGCTGCACATTGTTTATAGTTAAGATGAACTCCCTCCGAAAGGCATTGCCACCAACCATTTCCTGTTCCATCTATGCAGACGATGTTCAAAGATCTTTTAAATCCTGTAACCTGCCAATTTGCGAACGTCAAGTACAGCTCGGTGTTAAGAAAGCTTGCTGGATGGGCGGACCTTAACGGTTTTAAACTGAACCCGGGCAAAAGTACTTGTGTTCTGTTCTCCCGCAAGCGCGGGCTTAGTGCGGACCCTGAGATTGCTCTTGGCCGTGCATCTATTCCTGTTAAAAGGGAGCACACGTTTTTAGGTGTCATATTTGATAACAAGCTCACGTTCATACCTCACGTCAAAGCACTTAAACATAAATGCCTAAAAACACTAAACATTCTCAAGGTGGTCTCCCACCAATCCTATGGTGCAGACAAGGAACTACTTCTCCGGGTCTTTATCGCCTTAGTCGGGTCCCGGTTAGACTAAGGCAGCGTCGTGTATGGGTCGGCATCAAAAACCGCACTAAAAATGCTTGACCCAGTACTCCACTTGGGCCTCCGCCTTGCGTCGGGTGCGTTCCGCACTAGCCCGGCAAAGAGTCTATACGTTGAATGTAACAAATGGTGCCTTGAGGACCAACGAACGTACATGGACTTGCTCTACGCTTTCAAAATTTCATCGATGAATAACCATCCTTTTAAACCTGTTTTTAATGATGCATTCACATCACTAGTGTTTGTAAATCGCCCGTCCGTTCCTTTGCCATTCTCACTTAGAGTGAGACAGGAAGCTTCGGATTTCAACATCTCCTTTTCAGACATTTACACATCTTCCTTTACTGATGTTTTACCACCCTGGCAGCTTCAACCTGTGTGTTGTGACTTGTCTTTCATGAATATTGATAAAACCAGGGTACCACAAACGGCAATTTTGCAGCACTTCTTCTCTCTGCAGTACAAGTATCAATGTGCAGAGTTTCATAGTGACGCATCAAAAACTGCAACCATAGTGTCTTGCGCTGCTCATGGACCAAACTTTGATGCATGCAGAACCATGAGCACATACACCACAATTTACACAACTGAAGCATATGGCATCTTACTAATTGCACAACACATTCTTGAACACAAAATCTCGAAGTCCATCATATATACAGATTTCTTGAGCGTTGTGCGTGCATTGGCATCATACAAGCCATGCAAAAACAGAATTGTCCATATGGTTATCAACACTATCATGTCTATATATGCCCAAAAACTTGTTTTGGTGTTGTGCTGGGTTCCAGGCCATGCTGGAATTGCAGGCAATGAGGTTGCGGATCAGAAGGCCGCAGTTGCTGCACTCAGGGACACAGTAGATATAACCATACTACCACAGAGTGACCTTAAGCCACAAATTCGACAATACCTTCGTAGGAAATGGCAAACACACTGGGATGAACAGACAGACAACAAACTACATGTAATAAAGCCACACTTGGGACGGTACACATCTGACTCACACAACAGACACACGGAAGTCGCCTTGGGTAGGCTGCGCATAGGGCACACCCATGCGACGCACTCGTATCTGCTGACGGGATCTTCTAGACCCCAGTGCAGCAGGTGCGGAGAGGCCCTATCCGTAGTGCACATACTAATCACATGCAAGGCACTTCACACAACACGACACAAACACTTCAGAGAACTCTACAGACAACATATTCCCCTACATCCATCGTTTTTTCTAGGTGACGAAGCCATTGTTTCCGTGAAACGTTTGTTTGAGTATTTGTCAGAAGTCAAGATTTTAAACCTCATTTCCTATCGCGCATCATGAAATCTGGCCCTATACACCAGCCATGCTCATTGTCGTTTTGTGATTTTACTTTTGTTTTTGCTGATTTTACTTAGTGTTTAAGGTATCACCTCTCATATACGACTATTGTTTTGGCGCTCTTTGCCCCAGTTGGCCTTGCGCCATAAACATCAAACCATCATCATCATCGTTTCGGTGCGGCAAGCTGAGTTGCGGAAAACTGAAGTCCCGCACCCTTGAAGCGCTAGGGCATTAGCCCCGTGCTGTATTTGCGAGCCTGAAGTGAGCGAGTACGGAAGCTGCGTTGTATGGCCCTATTTCCTCTTTCACTGCTGTCTCTGTTATCAACTCCGGTAGCCGCGGCTCTGGGAGCCATGTGGCCAGAGGCCACGGGTGCCAAAGGGCTGTCTGCTATTGCGGCTCGGCACCGGACGTTCCGACCTCGCCAGGCGCGATTGGCGCCGCCGCTCATTAATCTGCATATGTTGCAGCGAGTGGGTAGGGCCGACGACAATGCCGATGTCTCCTTCACGGCTGTGCGAATGGGTCAGGCCTCTGGGTTGCCTTCGTTGCCAAAGGTGCATGTAGCCCGAAGGCTTTTCGGAGCCGGCACCGCGGGGTAGAGGGAACGACCGATGGGGATGTAGCTCGGGAGCCGGCGGACGAGAAACGGCCCCTCGTCTCCATGTGATGAGGTGCCCGTGAAGGAGAAAGAAGAGGGCCGAGGAGCGCGCGGAGTGTGCAGAAGAATCGAATCGGCAAGGCTTCAGCGGACGCATTTGACGCGCTGGGCGAGTGAGCGCGGCCCTGTGATCGCTTGGATCTAGAAGCCAGGGTCGCAACCGCTGCTGTCGCCGAAGAGCCGTCGGCCGCTGGGCCGGTTACAGAAGTCTGTCTGCTGGCCCGTGCCTGGATCTGGTGACGCGCTGGGCCAGAGGGCGCGGTTCGGGGAAACACCGGCTTACAAGCGCCGCCGAGCCATCGAGCCGTCAACCACTGTGCACGGTCCTTGACGTCCCGCCGCTGTCCTGTGTCCGGGCCCGACGTGGCGTGAGACTCCTCAGCGAGCAAGCTGCGCCGTGGTACCTCGGCCGATCCTACGCACTTCGTGAAGAGACCTCGCGGGACTGCTGCGCAGACCAAACTATGTAGAACGTTTCCTCTCTTGCTCTTTTTAGCGAACAGTTTTTTAGCCTGTTACCGCAGTTAACGCTCTTAGCTTTGGTCTCGTTTCCGCTGTATGTTTCCGCTACTTTCTCTTAACTTCGGATCTCACCTTCCATGCATAAAGCTATTCCTACTTGCGCACGCATTAGTTACCGACGCATGACTTTCTAGCTGGTCCTTGGCCAATTCATGACACTCCACCGAACGGCGGGGTGCGTGTCGTCAAAATGCTTGTTTTAATTGGTTCTGCACGTACCGAATGAAGATCTCCGTCGCCACAAGAAAGTGAGTTTTTTTTGTCCGCTATCGGAAACCGTCTTTGGACAGCCGCAATTGTTTAGCGTCGTGCCACGCGGCCGATTCTACTGAATAGCATTTGTTTTCTTGCATGCGTTCAGGGCTTGGGGGAATGCTTGATATGATACGCAATGCGAGTTGAGTCACCAGGCTTGCTCGCTACGCAATGTCTCTGCTGCCACCTGCTGCAATAGGACTGCAAGCTTTCGAGAGCTGGGGCCCACTGACAGCTGTCCTGGCGTGGCAGATACATGGACGCGGCCTAGCGGCGGCTCTGTAGGAGCTCCCTACAGCTGCTGTGTCCCTCCATGATTGAGGTTGTGTTTGCGCGAGCAGCGCCGTCGTGTGCTTCATCACACGGCGCCACTTCTGTGGTGGGCCGCACTTTGCGGTCGGGAGGGTCCTCAGCCTGATGATACGTCCTCGGCGCATCCGGGCTAAGAGCAGCGGCTGTACGGACGTCATCTGTCAGCGCAGTCGCCACAGTTGCTCGTGCTGGCTTCAGCCCTACCCTCCGAAACCCTGGCCTGTTGTTTTCGGCCAGCGTCAGACCGGACTTGCTGATCGTCACCACCTACTGCAAGGAGCGCCAGTGCGAGCAACTATTGCTCGTGTTAGCCTGCGCTGCGCTACGTTGAACCCTAGACTGAGACCTCTCGAGCACGGGAATCATTGGAGTTGCTTGTGCCTTCTCGCTGGGGCGAGATTCAAGCAGCCCCTGACACAGCTGTCTTCGACGAGACTGCACCTGTGCTTGGCATACCTTTTCGAAGCAACTTGTTCACCATGCCCTCAGCGTCCAGAGCAGCTGTGTTAAACTCGGTGTCACCTGCGACAACTGTCCATTACATTGTTAGACCGTGCATGGCTGTTGGATTGTGCATAAGGCTGGCGATACATGCTTGATACGGCGAGTGCGAGGGCAACTACTACGCAGAAAGAACCTTCATGTTTTGTTTAGTGTTACGGACATTGCGTCTAGATGTCCCCGCGTTGTATTCCTGCCATCATACGGAACGTTTTAAGGCTGTAGAGATGTGGGAACGCCACCTTAGCACGTTCGTTTTCGTTTGGCTTCGCCGCACTGCTTGCTCCTCACGGAAACTTGCGTTGCGAGACGTCGGTGAGGGGGATCTTCCTCCTCGCCGAAGGAGTGTCCGGTGGCTGGTGAGAGCGCGCGGGATTTAAGCGGCGGGAGGTTGAGGCTTGGGAAGCGAGGCGACAGGGCGCGCCTAGTGACCTCCTTCCTTTGAGAATCGGGCAAAAATTAGGGCGACAATGGCTGCCATCAGTGTCCTACCGAGGTAAACGTGGGCGCGCTGAGGCGCCTCGGAGATGACTGTTGTCGTAGTGAGTCGAACCTCTCTATTCCCTAAATATCCCGGGCGAAGAACTAGTTCTTCGCCGTCATCCAGCTAGGCTCCATGCTCTTTGTATGTTTCTTATTCAGTAATAAATGTCAATGAGCGAAAACACTTGTCGCTTCCTTTGTTCCTTTGACCCACGGCCCGCTGCGGCTGGCGCGGTACAGCGTGCAGTTACGGGGTGGCATATAGCTTGTCAGCTGGGCAAAACAAGAAGATGAAGACGGAGTAGTCTCTCTCGTCACTGGTTTTGTCATTAAAGGAAGATGTAACGTCCTACTTTTACCCCTATATAACCCCACATGGTTTACCTTTACGTTCTCGCTCAATGAGATGTGATAGCTTCATGTGACCTATTGCGACACTGTGCTCGCCGCCCACGGCACGTGTAGCGGCCGCGAGCGCCCCTTGCGTATGCACTTAGAGTTATAAAAGTTAAAGGAAGCTCACACCAACAAATGGGATCTCACTTCTCTGTCTCGGCCGCCGATGCCGTCCGTCGCCTTCGCCGGCGGTGACAGAGACGGAGCAGAATTCAGGTCGTCCAAACAACGGGTTTGAGCTTTCTATTATTTTATAAAAAAGGAATTTTCAGTCATGTGCATCGCAAATACAACTCAACCAAACATCCGTCATTAATCATGCTGATTTAACCTTAGCAAACACTATCTCTTTGAACAGTAAACGCTTTGGCTCACTGCATTTCACTTGTCCCTGGTTTCTCTCTTCGTAAAGCCACGTGTATTAATTCAAGTGAAGTCGCAAGGGTAATCGTCATAGGTTTTGGTTGCAGCTTCGCTTTCTAAGCACCTTCACAGGGTGGATTGGCGACCATTTTTTGTACTTTTACTCCGCGTGAACAGTTCTGCCTGAATTAATCGATCGTGGCTCTGACGAATTATGCGTCATGAGGCAACATTTTGTACAGCCAAAGGAACTGTTCTCATTCTAACTTCAAAATTATAACTGAAAATACTTTTATATGATCTAGTTAAGGCGATAGCTTGTTTAATGAAAATTAGTCAGCCTTCTTTATCCACTATTTCTCTTCGGGTTCGACACTTTTGGGATACAGAGCTCCAACACCTCACCGAGGCACAACGTGAAGCGCGCGCGTCTTCGATGTACAGTTGTTTTAAAGCGAAACATTTCGTAGTGAGACGGATGGTGCCCTGTCGAAAAACTAAAACACTTGTTCATACACCAGTTGGTAAATAAAAAGCTCTTATAACATCTCTGGACACAGGGCCTGTGAGAGAAAACAGGCTTCCATTGTGTGAAACTGGTTTCTTGTGTTCAATCTCTCGACCCGCTGCCTCCACCGAGCACGAAAACGACGACGCAGTTGTGGATGAAACGGGAGCTCGTGCATCAAATCTGGCAGGGCACGGTTGGGAATCTGGCCGCATCGCCAATAAACAGTTTTCTTACGCCTTCAGTTTCTCTTTTCGGCACTCGTGGCTCAACATTTTTTGGTGCCGACGACACGGGGCTATGGCCAGGACCTGCTGACTGCTTTGAGGAGACCGAGCATCATGGAGAAACTCAAGTACAAGTGAGCATCGAGGCCGGTGCAGAATACCAAGCTCATCAACGATGCAGCGCCATTCACCACCTGACGTCGTTACACCAAAGGCTTAAAACGAACAACGACTAACTTAACAAGGTCAACAATGAACTCAAACGCTATTTGGAGGACGATGCATTGCAGGCTGAGTACAACAGCGTGATTGAGTATCAATACCACACGGCATGCATCCTTACCGAACTGAAAAGCAGGAGCGGTCGTTTGCCACAGCCTGCGACGGTCATTTCAACGACCGCTGAGAACACGAATCCTCAGGTCTTCGCTACACAGAGAAACGGAGCAAGGCTTCTGAAACTGACCATCGCTCCCACCTACGGCGATATATACAAGTCGAACGAGTTCTGGGAGCAGTTTGATTACGTGATCGACGAAAACAGCGGTCTTACTGTCTCCGAGAAATTTTATTGTCTTCGACTCTGTTTGAAAATAGAGGCTGCCTCAGCTGTCAGCAATTTACCCACGACAGAAGCTTGCTACAAGGGCGCTATCAGAATACAAAAAAATGCTTTGGTGACAAGACGCGTCTTGAGCAAGAGTATTTCGCCAGATTGCGCATGCTGAACCCCGTCAAGACATCCAGCGACGCAGTGGGGCTTCGCAAGCTCTACGATTATGTGCTCGTCAATACACGAGGCATCGAGACTCTGGGTGTAAAGAAGTCACCATTCTCATCGATGCTCTGCGACATTTTTTGCGGGCTCTACCCCATGACATTGCCGTCCAGTACAACCGCACGTGTGCCACTCAAGTATCTGCTCAATGTACAGACGCCTCTCAAGGAGAGACCGACCTCGACCGCCTGTTGAAGTTTCTTGGCATGGAGCTGGAAAGCCTCGAGAAGAGCAATTTTAAGACCACCAAGTTCCAAGAGCATATATCAGGTCATATCAAACGCAAGGTCTTCAATTTTCATGACCACCAAATGACATCATCCGTATTGCACAACCACTCCAACAAGACGGCCGAGAGCTGCCCCCTTTGTAAGTCGATGCAAAACCTGACAGAAATCTGCAGGACAGATATTTCTTTGCAGCAAAAAAAGCAACTTCTGGCCAAGGGCATGAGATGTTGGTGCTGCACATGGTAAGCGCACACAGCTCGAGGTTGTCGGAAAGTGTCATGTGGCAAGTGCGCTGGCCGTCATGCTTCGAGTATGTGTGATCCCGACAGAAGCCGCTCACAAGCACGACGGGATACCGGGGAACCCGATGCAAGTACGACGGTGTGCGCGTCCTTTCAAGGTGGCAAATGAGTAGTCGATGAACAGCGAAGCTCTGTTCTTCTTCAAACCTTTTGAGCCTGCGCAGTGAGTGACGATGCCTGCAGATATGTCAGAGGAGTTTTCGACGGCGGCAGCCAGTGCATCTTTGTGAGGGAGGAACTATTTGCGCAAAATGGGCCAATGAGCTTTGGCTTCACCACGATTGCACTGGATACGTTCGGCAACGTGCGGACCCAACCACCTACAAAACGTCGCGTCGTAGAAATCTGGCTACGTAGCCAGTTAACGGACAGTGAAGTTGTGTTGCGGCGAATCGCAATACGCCACATCTGCCACCATATTGAGGCGACTTGCATGGAATGATCCTTCGTGGGGACCTTAATGTCTGGGAAAAACATTGCCGATGAACTGATGCAGTCGACCTTCGTAACCACAGGTGGCAGAAGTGTGCTAATAGGTGCAGACCAGATGTGGACAGAGCTAACCGTCGAAGTCTCGAGATTTGAAGAAAACGAAAGACTAATCGGAATGAATTCCAAGTTCGGATGGACCTACCAGGGTACCACAACCGCTTCAGCAGCAGCCAGCGAAAACCTCGCGCTTGATGGGTTATGAGCTATTAACACTTGCGGTCAAGTGAGACTAGATTGTCCGCATATTTTGGGAGATTGAGAGCATGCGTATATTGGAATCGATGGACGAATGTTCGCAGCAAAAGACAACCGATCAGCGTTTCGAAAAGATCATTCGTTTCCAAGAAGGGTGGAACGAAGTTTCTCTACCCTGGAAGGCCAGCTTCGAGCTCTCTAACAACAAGCAGGTTGCCACCAAAAGACTGCAACGACTCTGATGTAGGCTGTCCAAGAATGGGGGACTGCTGAAGGCCTATGACAAGACGATAAGAGAGTACTTCGAATAAGGACACGCTAAAGTAGTAGAAACCCCTTCGTCAAACCCAGTGAAACTCTACTACATGCCTCACAGAGAAGTGATTAGAGAGCAGACCCTTACCACAAAAGTGAGGATTGTGTTCGACGCGCCTTCACACGCCAGAGGGTGTAAGTCACTGAATGAATGCCTTGACAAAGGTGACAACTTGTACCAAGAAATGGGAAAAACTCTCCTCCGGTTCCGGACTCATCCCATCCCCATCCTGGGTGACATAGAAAAAGCCTTCCTTCAGGTATCTATCAAAGAAGATGACAGGGATGCATCTCGGTTTCTCTGTTTTAAGAAGGAAGTAGGTTACAGTACGTTGAGGAGGAGCTCCTGGAATGGTGAATGACGAGAGTTCCCTTCGGAGCAACATGTAGCCCATTCCTACTTACCGCAACAATTCTTCACCACCTAAAGAATACAGTTGGAGATAAATCTGAAACGGCCATATTGCTCACTGAGTCATTCTGCGTCGATAACCTGCTGACTAGTGCCGCCACAGAACAGAAGGTCATCAAGGTTCGCGTTGAAGCGCAAGAAATTATGGAGGCGGCAGGAATAGCACTGAGGAAGTGGACGACGAACTCGGACCAAGGCAGGGAGTTTCTGCAGCGAGAAAAAAGGGTGAGAGCAAAGAAATGGTTTGCTTTCAAGAATCCACGGTCAAGGTCCTAGAAATCACTTGGGATCCGGCGAAGGATACGTTCAGTTTTGTTCTGACTAACATGATGCACGTCATGAAAGCAAGAGCAAACACAAAACGCTTTCTCTTGAAAACGTGTTTTTGACCCACTCGAATTTGTTGGCCCTTTCACCTTCGCGGCAAGGAAACTCTTTCAGAAGCTTTGGTCACGTGGCATCGCTTGTGACGAACACGTACCGCGAGATATGCGATGTGCATGAGACGAATGGCGGCGGCACTTACTGAAAATCAAAATTGTCACCTTTCCTAGGTGGGTTGGTGGAACCTTCGCCCTAACAGCAGAATTAGAGACGCATGTTTTTTTGCGACGCAAGCTCGTTAGCATACGCAGCTGTTGTCTACAACATCGCCAATCACCCAAGACAAGGACCTTTGCTAATCTCAAAATCACGCGTAGCTACGACCAAGAAAGTAACCCTCCCTAAACTAGAGCTTTTAGCAGCATCGGTCGGAGCAAGGCTTCTTGCATACGTGGCCGAAGCTCTTTTGAGATTTAAAATGGACTACAAGTGCTGGACAGACCTTGACTTGAATAAAGAGTGTGTGGTCAAGTGGAAGCCATTCGTCGCGAACAGGGTTAGAGAAATCAACGAAAATACAGGCTCAACCAGGTGGACCTATTGTTCTAGAAAAGACAATCCTGCAGACCTGTTAACTCGTGGTGCATCTATTGAAAAAAAATTTCCACCCAAGCTTGGTGGCATGGTCCTGCATGGTTAACGGCTAAAGATATGTGGCCGTCGCATGCTGTCGACTGTACCACTGAATGGGAAACCTTGCAAGCACAACCGGTAACCGTCCAAATCGCACCCGTTACCGATTTAAAGCATTGTAACTACTTCCTGACATTTCTCGATAAAGAAAGTTTGGTGATGTCATTGGCGCAAGGTCAATACGATTGGTGGGAGAGAACCTTAAGGATATTCATTGTTTTCAGACATTCATGCTTAAGTTCCTTGATGTGTGGAATTAACGTGAGTTTGTGGTCGAACACAACAGCTAAAAACTTGTGCTCCTTCTTCACAGGAAGCGACAGGCCATTAAGAGCAATATGTGGGTCCGGGTGGACCCCGCGCTTCCTGGAGAACACAACGCAGGAGCTTTTTCCAGGATTCAATTTAAAACCATTATTGTCTGCCCAGCTGGAACGTTGATTGGCACCAAGCTGGACTTGACGTTCGAAGATGGACATGTTACATGATTTAAAGGATATCTGTGCGTCGTCTACATACATGGAATAGGAGATTGTAGGTGGCAATGCCTTTTCAAGAGAGTTCATCTTAACTATAAAAAGAGTGCAGCTCAACACTCCACTTTGCGGCACGTCATTTTCTTGCACGTGAACCTTTAAGAGTGCACTACCGACTCTCACACAAAAGGTTCTCTCCGACCAGTAATTAATAAGGATGTTTAACGTATTACCCGTGACACCGAACGAATTGAGGTCACTAAGTATGCCGTAACGCTATGCGGTGTCATAGGCCTTCTCTATGTCAGAAAACAGCGTAAGACAGATTTGTTTGTGAAGGAAGGAATCCTTTATATATAATTCCAACGCAACTATTTGATTGTTGGTGAATCTCCCCGCCTTGAAGCCAGCCTGGCAGCTCTCGAGAAGACCATTGTGTTCTAAGATGTACATGAGTTTCCTGTTTATGATCTTCATGCGAAGCTTGCACAGGCAGCTGGTCAGGGCGCGTGTCGATAACTAGCGGGAGAGGAAGAGCCTTCCCTTCCTTCAGGAAAGCCACTACAATGGCCTCCCTCCAAGACCTTGGAAACTGCCCCGAAAGCCATATTTTGTTGTATAGGTGTAGGAGCGTCTCAAGAGTGGCTGGGTGTACGTGTTGTTTTATTGTATATGTAATCTTATCTGCGCCTGGAGCTGAAGGATTGCACGTGCTCTGGGCAGCCCTCAACTCATAGAGTGTGAATACAGAGTGCTATAAAGTTTTTTATTTGTCTTTGTCATGTAAGGGCTTTTCTCTGCAGATGTGTCCTTTCAGTGATCGTATTCGCGTCCAGACTTTGCGAGTGTCAGTGTATGAGTTTATTGATGTTATGAATGATCGCCAACTCTCTTGTTTTGAATCCCGGCGCGCACATTTTCCGAACGCCTTGGCCCGTTTGAACAAGAGGAGATTAACCGACGTGGGGTACCGACGAAGGATACCCCACGCCTTGTTCTGGTCCTCTCGCGCTCGCCTACAGTCCTCATTCCACCACGGCCTCCTCTGATTGCGTGGGGCAGCACAGGCGTGGAAATAGACTTTTCGTCGGCGTCGAGGATGTGCACCGTGAGGAGTTGGGTAGCTTCTTCAATGTGTAGGTGTCCTATGAATGTGTGGTGTAGTTTGGATGTCTGAGTAAATGTATTCCAGTTAGCTCTTGCTTTATTGAAGCTGTTTTGGGAATATAGACTGCATGGGCCTTTACCTATATATGGTAGTGGGGTGGGAAAGTGGTCACTACCATACGGGTCCGTGCCCTCGCCCCATTCAAGACATGGAAAGAGAACTGCGGAACCAATAGACAAGTCAAGATGTAAGGGTTGTGTCCTAAGTTATAGTATGTAGGCTGTTTTTTGTTCAAGAGGCAGGCTCCTAAAGATGTAAGCAATTTCTCTATCAGGTGACATCGGGCATCAGTTCTGGCGGAGCCCCACAGCGAATTGTGAGCGTTAACGTCAACTGTTAGGATGTATGGTTCGGGCCACTGATCGACCAGCGCCTCAAATTCAGAGCTCGAAAGTGCAAGATAAGGAGCGATGTATATGGAGCATGCCGTTACCAACCTGTTAAATAATATTGTTCGAATTGCTACAGTCTCAAGGATAATGTTCACAGTGACAGGGTGGCATGCTAAGGATTTCCGGGCGATTATGGCCACGCCCCCAGAAGAGTGTGTGCAGCCATCCCTGTCCATTCTGTATACCAGGTAACTATTCAAGAATTTTGTGTGTATGCAATTCAGCTGTGTTTCTTCAACACACATTACACTTCTGTGATTAGCATGCAGGATCTCGCACACGTCGTCAAGATTATTAAGAAAGTCTCTGCAGTTGCATTGAACAATATTTTCTCTTCTCATTATGATGTGTTAGAGCTACTGAAATATGACGATTTATGTAAGACCTATCAGGGCTTGCTCTCTTGGGAGGGGTTTTTTTACCTTATCTGGAGGTTTAGATGGAGGGACCCGCTTCTTCCGCTGCGGAAGAGACAGGAAAGGTCCCACATTCATCTCATCATGAAATTTGGAAGAGGTACCCGGCCTACTGGACCCCCCGTACTTGGGACCCTTTGCGGTGCCCTTCGTTTTGGCTGCGACCGCCGAGGGCGTCAGCAGCTCCCTGGGTGGCACAGGCGGTGTAGTCGAGGTAGGAACAGCTGCGGTTTCCTCCAACTTCATCTCCTCCGGGCCCTCGCGTGTGCTTCCGGCCGGAGCAGAGCAGGAAACAGTTGGTGCAGCAGCATCCCCAACAGACGTGGTTGCTACCACAGCCGCTGCTGGCACAGCTAGCGGTGCGGAGGTGGGTGGGGCTGCAAGAGGCAACCCAGGGGGGGATGAGGCCGGACCAGTTTGGACTCTCGGTACTGGGTTCCTGCCTAAACCAGACGCCGCTCCGCTCCCCGGCGAGCTGAGTCGGCGTACCTCCCCAGGGGGAAAGAGGCGAAACTCTTTTGCACCTCTGGGAAGGTAATGTTTTCGTTGACTTTTGAGGCAATAATCTGTTTTTCCTGCTTGAACGTTTCACAGCTCCTAGAATAAGTAGCGTGTGGTCCCTGTCAGTTCGCACAGGTGAAGGTCTCGGATTTACAATTGTTAGTTAGATTATCATTTGCTGCACATTTACCGCACGTCAGTTTACCAGGAAAAGAGTTTGTGCCGCGCCCAAACGGCTTACACTTGAAGCAGCAGCGTGGGTTCGGCATGTAGTGTCGGATTGGACATCTCAAGAAACCTGCGTTGACCGACTCAGGAAGTTTTAAGTGGTTAAGTGTGAAGATTATGTGCTTGGTTGGAATTATTTCATCATTTCGGCGTATGGTGATTCGCCTCACTGCTGTCACGCCCTGATCTCGGAGGCCCTTGAGCAGATCTGCTTCAGTCTCATTCATCAGATCTCGATCAGAGATCATGCCCTGGCAGCTATTGAGGCTGCGATAGGGCGTTATCTTTAGGTCACCATCTACCGTGCGCGTTTGCTTGAGCAGGTTAAAAGATTTTTGTTTGTTTTCTACTTCTATCAAAACTTCTCCCGTTGTGAGTTTCTTAGCCTTGTACGACTTTCCGATAAGGCTTTCGAGAAACTTGGACATTAGAAACAAAGACTGGGGAGTGATGGGCTTTGTCTTGTCAAGAGATTTCATGATCAAAAACCACATGAAATTATCAGGCTTCGGGAGCCATATTGATTGCAAAGGAGGAAAAGAAACTTCGGTGCGGCCCCTTTTCGGGGGCCGATCATGTTTGGGGGGGTTTAGAAAATGCCATATAACATAGTATAGAAGCAGGGAGATGGGGGTACTTTCTTCGTCAGCCTTACCCTGATAGCTCAAGAGGACCCGGAGACAGCTGCCTGGTAAACATACAGGGAGCCCATCCCCCGGGGCTTGACCTGGGCTCCGACGGCCACCATTTGTGGTTTCTACCCTTCACCCTACAGCACATCGCAACGGTTGGGTCCAGCTTATGTTTGGGGGCTCTGGGTCTCGGGTGTCGTCAACACCGTCACCAAGATTATTCAAGGTGCCCTATGCGGGGGATACAGAAAGCTTCCTTTGCTGCTTAGAGTCACGGCGAGGGTCTTCCGCTTCATAAACCATTGCCGATGCCCAAAATAACCTCGGGCCCAGTGATAGCAGAAATGATACAAGCCGAAAAGTACTGGTTCAAGCTGGATCAATCTCAAGCATATAAATCTGAAATCGAGTGCCTTTCAAATTACACTGCACTAGAGGGGGGTCATCTACAATCACTGAACTGAACTCTTTTCTGGATTCCGGTGGTCTACTTCGAGTTAAAGGTCGTCTGTAGCGAATAGCTGTTCCAGAAGAAGTGAAAGACCTAATCATTCTACTGCCATACCAGTGTTTGTCGGAGCTGATTATGGTAAGATCCTACCTTCAAGTTATGCACGGTGGCGTGAGGGACACGTTAACTCAACTGAGAGAACTTTACTGCATTCACAGAGCTCGATCCCTATTCAAACGAGTAATCCATGGCTGCAACTTGTGCAAGCGGTTCCGACCACGGCCAGGCAGTGCTCCAGCTTCCCGTCTCCCTGGTCACAGCTTGTCATCAACTAATCCTTTCGAAGCTGTTTGGAGAAGAGTTCGCAGGGCACCTCTAAATGCGATATTCTAACAACCCCACGAGCTACATAGCTCTTTTCACATGTCCTGCACCACAAGCAGTGCATCTGAAACTGGTCAGTTCGATGACTTCAGAAGCATTCCTGATGTGTTTCTGGCGTTTTGTGTCTCGGAGGGGCCTACCTCGAGTCATTTATTCAGATAATGCAAATACATTCAGGAAAACATCGCTGACATCAAGCCACTTACAGGATGTTCCTACAAGGCGGCGTCGCTTGGCACATCAGCGGAGCCGAAGTTGCTTGGAGGTTCATCGCACCTGGCGCCCCATGGTGGGGCGGGTGGTGGGAGCGCCTCGTGAGAACTGCTAAGACCACACAGCGAAAAATTCGGGGTAAAGCTCTCCTCACCTTCGAAGATCTAGCAACAGTTCTTGCCGAAATGGGAGCTGTGGTCAATTCTAGACCATTAACGTTAATCGAGTCGGACATAGGTGAACCGTGTGCGTTTACGCCAGCCAACCTCGTGATCGGACGAAGGTTTGCCGTTCTACCGCATGAAACATCGAATGTCCCAACCACTTCAACGCGTACATCCGATCTCCGAAGGCAACAGTATAGAAGGCAACTCACAGAAAACTTTGTACAAGATTTCTGAAGGAGTATATACTTCAGTTGCGATCACTAAATATCCCATCCCGAAGGACGGCAACAGAATTCAACGTGGGCACATCGTGCTCGTCCATGCTGAGAAAACGCCTCGTCAACCGTTAAGCTGGTTCGCCTACTAGAAGTCTACATAAGTGTGGGCGGCCGTATCCTCTCGTGAAAGATCCAGTTGCAGGACAGACTTATCACCCCCAGGGCTATACAGACTCTGCACACCGGAACTTGCCGCTACCTAACACCTTTGCCGGGGCCCGCGATATGTTCAATTTCTCGACCCGCTGCCTCCTCCGACCACGAAGACGACGAGGCAGTAGTGAAAGAAACGGGAGCTCGTGCATCGAATCTGGCAGGGAATGGCTCGAAATCTGGCCGCATTGCCAATAAACAGTTTTCTTACGCCTTGAGTTTCGCTTTTCTGCACTAGAGGCTCAACCCTTGAACATAGCAAAAAAAATCAGCAGTGGCTTAGCTCGGCTATGCCAGGATATACGTAGCGTAAGCTAAGGTTCAGCTGGTTATTCTTCGGTTTCCTGGTTGTCTGGAATTAGCTGATTATTATGCTTACTGCTGCTAAAACGATTTGAAAACCAGTCTAATCCAGTCCAGTCAATTCCTGTCACAGCTCCTCGCGTATGTACAGTACGGCTCTCCAGGAGCCACGCGAAACGGCTATCAAGAGGCTGCGGCGCAGCGTCAGACTTGGCTACTGCGCGACAGAGGTGCACAGCTAGGCACCCGCCGGCGCCAGTGCGTCTGCCGCGGCTATGACGTCACTCCTCTGGAATGCGCTGACCGGCAAATGTGCAGACCCAATACTCTACACACCCGAACTCCAATTTGATTGAATTTCAATCCTACACAATCCAATTTATTCCAATCCAAGCCAAGCCAATCTAAGCCAAGCCAAGCCAATCCAAGCCAATCCAATCCCAGCCACGCCAAGCCAATCAAATCAAATCCGATCTGATACGATCCAAACAAATCTAATGCTCCTCGTGCTTGCTCAGAACGGCCCTTGATGGCACACGCGAAACTGCTCAACCTCGGCCAGTGCAGCTTAGCTACAAAAGAAACTGCTATAGATAAGGCGAGACACGTACTGTTGGCGAATACGAAGCACAATATTATACATTTACTTTACAGACCAGGTATCGGTATTCATTTGGATAATTCGTAGTCGAGTGTGCTTAGTGTGGGAAAGGTCGTCGCGAGGGGTTGTTCTTCGTTTGCGATTTTATGGGTGTTTGAAGGTTACACAGCCGATTGAACGTACTTTCAGTGAAGGCTGGACTCTCGTTTGGTGAACGCTTTGACGCCATTTTGACGCAGGTTTGATGTGAGAAAGTAGTTCAGAGCAGATAGACATCCCACAAGTAAATTACAGAAGAAGTAAGGAAGGATTTCAAAGAAATAAAAGAGGGCAATATACGTGGTGAGGATCAGATAAAAGCAGACCTCTTGACAGATGGTGGAAAAATATTAGTATTAAAAGTGGCAAATCTGTACGCGCCATGCCTAATGATCACCTGTGTTTCGGAATCTTGGAAGTACGCGAACAATATCTTAATACATAAGAAAGATGACATGAAGGCCTTGAAAAATTACAGGCCGATCAGCTTACGTCAGTCGTCTTCGAGGTATTTGCCAAGGTAATCGATAAGATAATTTCTGCCTCCTTAAAGGCTTTTCACTAATGGACCATATTCACACGATCAATCAGGTGATAGAGAAGTTCGTGGAGTTTACTGAACCCCTAGATATACAAATATATATATATATGTATATATATATAATATAAATATATATATATATATATATATATATATATATATATATATATATATATATATATATATATATATATATATATATATATATATATATATATATTATATATATATATATATTTCATAGATTATGAGAACGGGTTTGACTCGGTCGAAACCTCAGCAGTCATTCAGGCATTACGGAACCAGGGTGTAGACGACCATTAAGTAAGAATCCTCGCGGATATTTACAATTGGTCCACAGCTACCATCATCCTCCATAAGGAGAGCCGTAAAGTACCTATAAGGAACGGCGTCAGACAAGGAGACACGATCTCTCAAATGTTATTCACAGCATGCTTACAAGATGTATTCGCTACATTGGATTGGGAACAGTTGGGAGGAAGGGTTAATGGAGAATACCTCAGTAACCTCAGACTTTCTGATGACATTGCCTTGCTAAGTAACTCGGTGGACGAATTACAAAGCATCCTCACCGCACTCGACAAACAGAGTAGAATCGTGGGCCTGAAAATTATTATGTGGAAAATAAAGTAATGATCAATAACCTCGGGACAGCACAGGGGTTTGAGATAGGTGGCGAAGCAACGGAAGTGGTAAGCGAAAATATCTACTTATGCCAAGCTGTGACCCCGGATCCCAACCATGAGGCAGAGATAATTAGAGGGGTAAGAATGGGGTGGCGTGCATTCGGCAGGCATTCTCAGATAAAGAATGGCACCCTACCTTTGTCCCTGAACATAAAAGTGTATGACAGCGGCACCTTACCGGTACTCACCTACGGGACAGAAACTTGGAGGCTAAGAGGGTTGAACGTAAATTGAGGACAACTCAGTGAGCAATGGAACGGAAGATAAGTGTAACATTAAGGGACAAGAGGAGAGCGGAGTGGGTCAGGGAGCAAACGGGTGTTGAGGACATCATAGTAGAAATTTAAAAGAAGAAATGGGCGTGTGCAGGCCGTGTAATGCGAACGCAAGATAATCGTTGGTCATTAGGGGTAACAGAGTGTTTTTATAGGGAAGGCAAGCGTGGGAGGGGCGCGGCAGAAAGTGAGATGGGTAGATGAGATCAAGAAGGTTCCGGCGATAAATTGGTCGCAGTTAGAGCAGGACCGGGGTAATTGGAGAATTATGGGAGAGGCCTTTGCCCTACAGTGAATGTAGATAGGCTTGATATAATGATTATGATGATGTGGTGGTGATGATGATGATGATGATGATGATATGAGAACGCTTTTACACTTCTGTCAGGTTTTAAAAGGAAGGGGTAGTAAAATGTTTGCACTTTATGATTACGATGGTTTGGGTTTGTAGTGACACCAGCGCCATCGTCACCATCAGACACCAAACATCATCACGGTGCCTGGCCAGCGTCAGCGGTTGCACGCGCCACAAGTTGGAACGCGACTTAGCTGCTGGGCGGCCACTCGCTCTGGCCGGGCCTACGCGACATCAATAAATTTGGGAAGCCGCATCCGCTTCCCGCCTGCATGCTACAGGTTTAATGGCGCAAGGCCAACACGAGCATGGAGCGGCATAGACAAGGGTGTTTGACAATAACTCAGATGTCCAATGATATACTAAATTATCTCGGTAAAAACAAAAGTGAACCGACCTAAAATGTATGAAGATGTGGTGTATAGGGCTGGCATGATTGTGCGTGATAAAAAAAGGAGCTGGAAAAACTTGACGTCTGCTAAAAAATGCAAAACACGATTGTTATAAAACATTTTGGTATGGTCCAAGACGTTTTCTGTTATATGTGTTGTATGTATTGTCTGTACAGATCAGAAAAAGGTTTGTGTCGTGTGGTGTCGACTGCCGTGCATTGAATGAGCAAGTCAACTACGGATAGGGACTCTCCACACCTGCTTCACTGTGGTCTTCAAGAACCCGTCACCAGAGACGAGTGCATTGCATGGGTGGGCCCTATCTGTAGCCTAGCCAAGGCGAGTTCCGTACGCCTGTTATGTGAGTAAGTTGTGTAAGGCCCAAATATGACTTTATTACAGGTATTGTATTGTCTGTCTGTTCATTCCAGTTGGCTTGCCATGTTCTAGGCAAGTGTTTTCTGCTGTGCGGCTTGACGTCTGTATAGGGTACCGTGGTTATATCTACAGTGTTAGCCCAGCAGCGGTGAGCGTTTTGTCGGCAAACGTATTGCCATCAATCCCAGCTTGTCCTGGGACGTAGCCCAAGAGCACTCAAGCTTTTCGGCATAGACAGACGTAAGAATCTTCAAAACGAGACTACCTATGTGGTTTATTCTTGGCTTGGGGAATGACAATGCTTGAACAACACTCAAGGAATCCGTATAGAAGGTGTAATTCGAAACTGGATTTTCAAGACTGTGTTGTACAATAAGCAAAATTCCTCATGCTTCTGCTGAAAAAGGGTTCTGTGTACGCTCATGGTTGTGACTGCATTGATACTCGCACCATGAGCAGCACAAGACACCATCACTATAAAATTCTGCACATGGGTATATAAACTGAAGATAGAAAATGCTGCAATATTGCAGTTTGTGGTATCCGATTTTTGTGAAGTTTAACAAAAGAAAAATCACAAGACGCAGAGCAAACTCACCAATTCTATAAAATGTCTGAAAAGAATAATCTGTACTCATCTAAAAACAGAACGCTGAGATCCCAAGCTCGCTTTTGCACTTCAAGCGAAAAGGGGAGAGGAAGGGCTGGGCCATTTACAAACAGCAGACATGTGGACGTAACATTATAAACAGGATAAAAATAATGGTTATTCAGCGATGAAATTTTAAAAGCATAAACCAAGTCCATATACTTCTGGTGGTTCTCAAGGCAACATTTGGTGCACATGGCATGCACACTTTGGAGCGGGCTAGTGCGGAGAGCACCAGATGCAAGACGAAGCCCTAAGGGTAGCACTGGGTCAACAATTCGGAATGCTGTTTTAGTGGCGGACTCATGCACCACACTGCCATAGTCCAAACGACACCGAACCAAATCAGTATACAAGCGCCGAAGTTCTTTGTCGACACCATATGATTAGTGGGAAAGAACCTTAATATTATTTGTTGTTTTCAGACATTCATGCTTAAGCTCCTTGATGTGGGGAATGAATATGAGTTTGTGCTCAAACACAACATCCAAAAACGTGTGCCGCTTGTTCACTTGAATGGACACGTCATCAAGAGGAATTCTTGAATTGAATTCTTTGGGACCCCACGGTTCCCAAAGAATTCAAAACACAACGCAAGCGCTTTCTCCAGGGTTGTTTTAAACCATTGTCGTATGCACAGCCAGAAAGTTTTTTGACGCCCAGCTAGACGTGACGTTAGCATATTGATATGTTACATGATTTAAAGGATATCTGGACGTCATCTACATACATGGAATACGAGATTGTCTCTTAAACCTAATCATCTTAACTTCTCTTAATCTAACTTCGCTCATCTGAACTATGAAAAGAATGGCGCTCAACACTGCACATTGCGGTACGCCATTTTCTTGCACGTGTACCTTCAAGCGTGTGCAGCCAACTCTCACTCGAAATGTTGTCTCTGACAAGTAACTAAGAAGGGTGTTTAACATGTTTCCAGAAACACCGAACGACTTCAGTAACTGAGGATCCCGCAACGCCAAGCGGTGTAGTAGGCCTTCTCGACGTCGAAAAACACAGTTACACAATACTCTATATGCACGAAGGTGTCCTAGATATACGAGTCAAGTGCGACGAGTTGACCGTTCGTCAATCGCCCCACCCTGAACCCTGCATAGCAGCTCTCGAGAACACCATTGTAGTCAAGGAAGTACACGAGCTTGCGGTTTATCATCCTCTCCAGGAGCTTGGGTTATTAGACAGTATCTTGAGGGGGACGACGGGGGCTTTCCCTCCTTCAAAAAAGTGGCTCCAATCCACGCTGTGAAGGTGGTTTGAAGGCAAAGCTTAAAACGACACCCTCTACAATTGCCAAGCAACGTCACCTAAAGTCACACACCTGGCTCTACAAAGAGAGAAAACAGATTGCGCTACCAATTAATTAGAATTCGCGTGGGCGGCGTCACGAAGGCTGGAGCGCCGCCCACGGCCGGGATAGAGCTGCGGACGATGCCGCCCTTTAGACCGGCCGTGCGTCGGAAGTGGGAGAAAATGGAGAGGAACGTCTTTCGAAAGTTGAGGCAGAAGAAACCCAGCCATCCTGCTGTGCTAGCGGGGGGTACACCACCGCGTGACACAAGCGCAGATACCGAAATAATTTGGCGTGTGAACTTAGTGATTCCCATTTAAACCGATTTATTCTGGTTATTTTAGTAAGTTTGAGAATTGCGAGAAAGCTGACAGACCTTTTATAACTGCTATTGATCAGAACCAGTTGTTCCTTTTGTCTCTTGTAATACTTGTTAAATCACCAACAAATATGTATTTACCAATTTAGAAGACGTAGTCTCATTCGTGGCAAGCAGTGAGCAAAAGGTAGCGTTTCTTTAGCGGCGAGATGTCTGTATGTGGTCTCTACATTTTGCTTTCCCGCCCTACAAACCAATCCTTGTCGTAGGGCCACTAAATTCCACCTGGTCCGGGTTACTAGGCGATCGTTCACACAAAGAACGGGCAGCACTTGCCATGGACAATCACAAGGCCTACGACACCGTCAGTCACGGGGCTAGCCTGAAAACTCTCCGAAGCTATTTTTCAGAGAAGGTGTGCTGTTTCATCGATACCTTTTTACAAAAACATCTTTTCTCTATAGGAATTGTAGGCGCAAGATATGGCCAATTTACACCAGATCGTGCAGTACCTCAGGGCTCGGTTATTTTGCCCTCCTTTTTAATATATGATGTTGCTGCTTTCTTGGAATCTGCACTGAATACCGAACCTGCATTTCTTCATCTACGCAGACGACATAACGGTATGAACCATTCATCCTCACATGCATCAGCAAAGCATCTGCTTTCAACAAGCCTTGACAGACATGCCACAAATATGTCCGAAATGCCCAAATGCCTTGACAGAAATGCCAAAGTAGCCTGACACTTTCATCCGCCCTAAAAGCCGTTCTCCCTGTCGTCAGGACTTGGGGCCGTCGCAAACTGGCTATTTCTGCGCTCGTACTCAAAATCTCCCGCCAACCCGTTCACACTGCCACATCTCTTCGCCGGCCATCGAATGACATAGCTGCGTCTGGGTCAACTGCCTTGTGTCTTTTAACTGCCAAACAAAAGGCGGCCATATGCTCACCTGATCCGACGCATCTCGCAGACATTTGGTGGCTCCTGCAAGAAGATGGGGCGTCTCTTGGTAAGGTGAGTCATTCAGCCCCGACTTGTCTACCAGCCCCAATTTCAGTACATGATTCCGACGGAGTAGGCCCGACTTGAGGCTCGTAACAGAGCCACAATGCGCGCCATGACCGGCCTTCCTTGGATGACCTAGGTACCATCTCTTCAAGCTGAGGCTCAGCTAAACCCGCTTGAGAATCTCGTTCAGCAATGTCGATCAGCCCACACGCACAACTGTACATTTGTTGCGGAAGCTCCGGCCTTAGGGAGTTGCATGGGTTGTTCCTTACCTGCTTCACAAGATCTCCCTTCAAGGAGGCTTCCATGTTTGTATCACGAGGTTACCGACAATCGACCACTGACTCGATTTCCGAATCGATCGAACGGAAAAGCAGGTGCAAGAGGAACACTACTGACGGGTAAGACCCCGGGCGTAGTGGTGGAGGCTTTGATGGGGGCTAGGGCAAAGGATGCCGTTTTATCGTCGGTGATGCAGTGTCCCATCTACCCAGCCGCCTCTCAAACTTGCCTCTACCTAACCATCTCCACTCTGCCATCTCTACTGGCGAAGCTCACGCATTCGGGATGGCCTACACGCACTTACACCGGCACTGCAGCGCGCCCTGCTGGGTTCCGTTCTGCATCTTTACACGGACTCCACGGCGGCGACATGAGATGTATTGCCAGTGTCCAACAAGTCCACTATTTCCAGGAACATCAACACCGTACTCAACATCAACACCCCTGCCCTCTGCGGCTGTTGTGGGTTTGGCGGAATATGCTCCCCGCTTGTCACCCTTGTCACCCTAGGCTTGTCACCCTACGTGTATTCTTCGGCCCCTGCGAAAGCTAAAAACCGATCCACTAGAAAACTTCTTTCAACGAGAGGACGATCTGTACCGCGCCACGTGTGTCCAATACCACAGTAAGGAACGGACCTCTCAATAGACTTGCTCGCTACGAACAGGTTCAGCTGCACAGAATTTGCTTTGGGGTTGCTCTTTCACATGCCGTTACCCGGGCGTGGCCACCGCGCTATGATGTCCAGTTCGATTAATCTTCCCCATCTTCATAGGTCCTGCCGAAAAGGCCGATGCGCACAATTCATTATCGGCGTGTCCTTCACTGGACTCAGGCAGAAATCGACACCTTAGAGGCAGAGGTCTCCATCCTGGAATACCCCGTGACATACAGTGGTGGCTCTGGGAACCTCACCACTCTTTGCCTTCATCCGAAAGACCTGTGGCCATCTCTATTTGTATAAAGGCTATTTTTAAGCCAACCGGCATTCTATCACAAATAAAAGTAACATGACCGAAGAAAAAGAAAGCAAGCATTTGGTCAACCTTGTTCTTACCAATCTAAACCTCTTTAAGGCTCGAAGTGACGCCATCTGTTAGAGAAAATGGCCCACAGGCTATTAATCTTGAATAATAATTTTTGCAATTACACAGAAATTGAGTTTTAACCGTGAAACGCAGCACACAAGCGGTATTGTGTTTCATCTTCAGAGCCAACCTTAGCTTCTTAGCTTTTCTGGCGAAATTCTGAAGTGTCCCGGTCAGGGACAATGCATCAATGTTATTGTTCTTACGAGTCGCCAAATGGACGTTGTAGGAATAAATATATAAATACAAACGCGCGAACCGTTGGGAGTTGCATTCGACTCGTCACAGTTGTGGCAGGTTACCCCACCGGAAGAGCTATGCAGAACTTTTTTGCCTGTGACTATTTACAAGTAAACGAACAGGGGGATCAGCGATCACAGCTGTTTTGCTTAAAACAAGAACGTAGCTTTACGTCAACAGAAAAAAATACATGCTTTGGAGAATCCTTTGACCTTATCGTCAGCATATTTTGCCCGGGAACAGTACAGCAGTTAAGAAATTATGGTAGCAAACTCACAGAGTGACGGCAAATTTTGCGGTGAAAAGGTGGGTAAATGCGTGAGGATGGCTTTTGCTTACACTTTAAAAAGGCCCAGGTGATGAATAAATAAATTGGATGGGAAGGGAGGCTATAGGGAGGCGAAGCTAAAGTTTGCCGGGCGAGTGCAGCGCTGATTCTATCGCGAAGCGGCGCCCTTTTCGCTTCGAGGGAGTGAGGGGCGTTCCCGCCGCCCATTGTACGTGCTGGGTTGAGTGGCTCGTGCAGCCGGTGGCCGCTTTGTTCGCATTCCGGAGTAGGGGGGACGGGAACTTCGAGCGGTCGGGGAAAGCGGAAATGGATCGGGAGTGCGACAGCGTGCACAGAGAGCGGCACGTGCGGTTTTAAGACGGACCGCGTGGGGCGGCGGGCGTTTCCCTAGGATCGGGTGCGCAGGGAGAAAAGCGGGCGCTCCCGCAGTCGTTTCCCGATGTCTAAGGCGGTAAAAGCAAACCCCTCATATTGTTGCATGGTCAGCTGCCACGACATTACAAGAAGGCGAAAGAAACGAATCCATACGTTAAAATCTATGAATTCCCCGCGAAAGCGCACCAAAAGAAAAGATCACTGTGGATGGATCACTGTGGTTCGAAAGGTGAAATAAGTTGGCCTATTTTTGTTGTATGTGTGCACTTTCAGTTTACATTTCCCGGATTTGAAAATGTGAACTAGTGTTCTAACGAGTCCTCCCCTCTACTATTTTTTTAAATGCGTGCTGCCAATGATTGTTTTCCGCTATAATAAATTAACTTGGGATTTGTGCCGTTCGATATCGTCCAATAGGTTCACAATTTGTTCACATAAGGTTCAATAGGTTCACATTTTGCATGGGTGAAAAAGAAAAATAGTTTCTAGAAATATGACTGGCTGTAGCAGCTCCGTTCATTATTGTTATTGTAATTTGTGTTCTCGACGGGACTCCATGTTGTTCATTTTTTTTCGGTTCTCCCACATTTACAAATACTGGTAATTGAAAGAGTTATACGCCATATTCTGTGTAATAATAGTAATTAAAAGTAATACACTACAAGCTGTTCTACTGTTTCCGCGAACTGTCCCTCTAAACCATAGTTGTACTACAAGCGGGTGACAAACATTGGAATCGAAAATTTCTTCTGGGACCACTGAAATAGAAATGCGGCGCTGTGTAGCGCACCCCTTATTTGCCTATGCCTTTTTAATGCGTTTTTATAAGATGCAGCTGATTGTTTCAAGAGTAAGAAATAACCTAATAACCATAATCAATCACGTTTATCTTACATTTCTTGCAAGCCTCAGTGTTGCTGCAGTCCATAAAATCCGAATGTCCGAAGCGCGAACACGCGGAGGAAGTAACAAACAAGAGAAAACTACGCGGTGACAAGCTGAATACCTGTCGCCTTGCAGATGAAAACACAGCAGCCGACGACCGCCGAACAACGCGCTTTTCCCCTTGAAATCGTCTGGGCAGTCTGCCGGTCGAGCGGCGGGGCGCGCGTCTGTAGCAGACGATAAGACAAACGCCGACAAAAATGAACTCACTATATACTCTACGTTTACACTGAACTTTTTGGACATGTGCTGACGCGTACGGTTTCATAAGCCGAAAGAAACTTTTACCCAACCCTCTTCCTAGCGCGAGAAATGCAGCACGCGCGCAGCGAAAAAAGCACGTGCCGAAGTGTCGGCAACCTCCGCGTACTCCCGCGGAGGGGAGAGTGCAGCGCCACCCGGCGATCGTTCCGGAGGTCTATTGGTGAAAGCGGTTGGAGTGCAAAGATGTATTTCTGTGCTTTGGGCGTTTTGGCCCTCAAACTTCATCCTATCTTCTAGGACATTCTAGCTTTTACTTCATCAGAGGTCGCGAGTCCCTGGCTAGTAAGCAACATAACTCAGCGTGTTACTCAGGGCCGCAAAGGACAGCCACTGCCCCTTGCACCTTCTGCAAAAAATGCGTCCATGCCGGCGACGTCACAAATTAGTTCCATTTACAATGCGACAAGAATTGGGAAAGTACGCCTGCCGTGTCTGACCTACTTTTAAAGATCGCATGGGTAATGATGTGATGGTCGTCATTTTGGTACTATAAATCCCTATCCACTCAAACATTGGATCCTTTATCCCATATTGACGGAGAACCATGACCAGAAATGCGCGGAGCGTCCTTGTCGGGAGCCTTTAGAAGGTCGAGTTTTGGTGCAGCTAAAGAACGAGTACCTTACTCTGGAGCATAAGGTAGTCTTCAGGCGGTGCAGGTTGGTGTTAATTGAACGTTCCCGAAATATGCAGGGCACTTGTGGGACAGCCATAAAGGCCAGGGCTGCCTCACGGCATCGAGCCTGGGTAACAGATAAAATTATGTAGTCTGTCGATAAATGACGCGTCGGCCTGAAGTGTCCCGTATTGGCGCCGTTTAATGGGAGGTCTTTTTTAGGCATGAGGACCAAGGTCCAGCTCAGCATTGAAGATGGCAACATTTTAGGTGCGAAGCTCATCTTCTTCGGGCCCTGTCCCGTCCCTCGTTGCTGCTGTATGCGGCACGGCACATAATGATGATTGTGGCAGGATTCCCCTAGGGATTGGGCAACCAAAGATCAGCCGAAGAGGACGAAACGTTCAACGCGTTCGTTGCTACCCAACAAGGAGAAGAAGAAGAAGAAAAAGAAGAGGAGGTTGTCGTTCGTCGCCGGCGAGCTCAAGACACGTTCCAGGGGTACACGACACAAGACGCTCTGCAGAAGGCGACAGCCAAGGTGGCCAAAATATCAGAAAAGGAATTCGCCAACTTACCCATGCAGATTCTCATCGTCCAAAACAACCCCTACATAACCACCACAAACATCGACGTCGTTGACGGGCTTGCCAACAGAGCGGTGGAAAGCTTGACGTGTCGAGTCTTTATATGATGATGTGCGGGCGATTATTTCACGGTTTTACAGATAAGCATTTTTGCTTCGCCCCTCTCATCATCATTCCCTCCGTGGAGATGGCGGGATTTTTTTGCATTTTTCTATTTTTTCATACGATGTTGCTGAACCATGGGTGATATCATCACCCCATACCTGGTAAAATTTTGAAAATTTTGTTAGGGCCGGTGTGCCTGTTGTGGGGTATTTTTTATTGCGTGATTGAACCCTCTTTTCAATATCTAATCGTTCATTCTAGTGTGTTGCCGAATGAGCTTTTGGCGGTTTATTAGATATTAGGGACAAAGCGCATTAGCAGTGTGGGCCGTTGTGGTGTCACGTCACCGCCGTCTCATGTCGCCGTCGTCTTACGTCGTCGTATTCTCATGTACTCGCTGTAATAAGTCACCGTCACACTAGTTTTCGAACGCCTCGCGATAGAAAGTAACGCATACAAAACACGCCGTGACTGTATTTTTTGACGTCTCGTGCCATAACGTTTTATTTTCATGTACAAAACGCGTACTGAGAAAACACACGGAGACAGTAGCTTTGCAACGGCTCGCTTTACTTTCTAGCATACTTCTTAGCTTGCTGCGGAGTGTGAAGCGAAGACAACTTACTGCCTGTCTGTCTCTCATTTAATTGCGTAAATATGGTTCAACGCAAAAGACGGTGCCATCACCACAGCAAGCGCGTGATTGTTCCTCCCACTGGCCCACCTCTTGCGCCCAATCAACGCGCGCCGTGTTGCAAGAGAGAGACTCGATGGTAATGGTTGGTTTTTTATGGCACATTACCGACTACTTGCAAAGAGCCCCATGAACAAAGCGCTTCAAGAGATTGGTGTTGAAGCAAATTGTATAGTATTGAGATGCATTGAAGATGGCTAATGTAAAGGTCATCAATGTGCATGATTAGAGATAAGGTGTAAGAATTTGACGTCGTTGATAAATTAGAAGCTGCGCTTGTGACAAATAATGTGAGCGTCACGTAAAAAGTACGAGCAGCGGCGAGGATGGTGTTCTCTGTATAGCTGTGGGAAGTGTTTATGTCATGTTGGGTTAAACGACCAGATTGAGGGGAAATCCCCAAGGTAAAGGTAGTTACTGTGAAGGAAATTTTCACATCCACCTCAGTGCTGCCCTACAACTACAAAGGAAAGCTGTACAGCTTTCCTTTTGTAGCTCTACGGCTGCATTTAGGTGGACGTCAAACTTTCCTTCGCAGTCTTAGTGTTGAGTGCCTTACATCGTATCAGTATGCAAATAACAAAATACTGTTCCCCACACTTGGTCATAGGAGACTTTGAGGTCCATGGAGCAGGTGAGAGTGTGTTGTATGTGTATGCCCTCTCCGCGAGATGCAGAAGGCAACCTCTGTGAATCTGTTGCGTCAGTCAGTGGTTATCGTCACAAATGTAGTTTTAATACGTATAGTTTGTGTTCACTCCACTGTGCTTGCCATTTGTTAGGAAGGTGTCGTCTGATTTATGGCTTGTTCGTAAAGGGGCAGCGGCGGCACTCTCACGAGCAACCTCATTGGCAGTGATCCAGGCGTGGCGTGGAACCCAGCACAAGAGAAGAACACGTTTTCGGGCATATGTAGATATGATAGTCTTAAGAATCATATTGCCAATTCTCGTTTTGCATGGCTTGGGCCATGCCGATACGCGCACAATGCTCACGGATTTGTATAAATGATCGCCTTTAGAATTTTGTGTTCAAGGACGTGTTGTGCACATACCTCGGCAAAATTATGGCGGCTCACTCAAACTCACTCATAATTTTTTTTCGATTCATTACTCACTCAAACTCACACTTAATGCTGAGCACCACATTTCAGCTAAATCAAACTCAAACTCACAATGAGCGCAAAACTCAGAACTCACTCGGACTCAAAACTCAAAATGTACTCAGAACTCAAAATGTACTGAAACTCAATATGTAAACAAACTCAAAATTTATTCAGTAGTCAAAATGTACTCAAAACATGAAATGTACTCAAACTCAAAATGTAACCAATCTCCAAATGAAATCAGTACTCAAAATGTACTCAAACTCAAAATGTACTCAAAACTCCGAATGTACTCAAACTCAAAATGTACTCAGAACTCAAAATATACTCACTAATCAAAATTGATTAAAACTCTAAATGTACTGAAACCCAAAATGTACTCAAAGTCAAAATGTACTCACAACTCAGAATGTACTTCAACTCAAAATGTACTCAGTACTCAAAGTATACTCAAACTGTGTTGGAAAATGTGGTCTGGTTGAGAAGACGAAGACATCGAAGCCACCTCACAGGCAGCGTGGCTCGTGACACCATCTTCTTCCACTACCGAATTACCCCCTCGAAGGTCGCATTAAACTGCTGTCGTCTAACATACGTCTGCATCCTTTAATGCAATACAGGCTGCCAGCTCACCTCCAGAACGAGTTCAAGTTCGATTGCCCAAACTTGAGATACAACCTTCTCACGGAGAATTTGCCCAGTGGCCTGCATTCTGGGACCAGTTTTAATCTACGATCCATAAAAACCCATCGCTAGCCAACGTTGACAAACTCAAGTATCTGCGCAGTTATCTGAAGGGGAATGCGCAAGGCGTCATCAGGGGATTACCAACAACTAACGACATCTACCCCATAGCCATCGAACTGCTGCAGCAACAATTTGGAAACAAGACCCTGATCATGAACGACCACATTAGAATACTTCTAAACCTGCCAAAAGTAGCCTCCTGCGTCGACTTGAGCGGCCTTCAGACGCTCCATGAACGTGGGCACAGCCACGTCAGATCGCTAAAGCATCTCGATGTTCACATTGATTCATACGGAGTGATGGTAAAGGCTGCGCTATTGCAGAGTTTACCGTATGACGTCGTGCTACACTTTAACAAGTTAACGTTGACGGAAACATCAGCACGAGAACGGAGATGTGAAAGGCCCGATGAGGTATCGACGTTACTTGACCTGTTGAACCTAGAATTAAGGAGTCGGGAGATTACTTCCGTTATGACTGTATCTGCAATCAACACACCACGAATGCAAGTGAAGGACAACACTCAAGGTGCTGCTTCGACGTTAACCGTTAGGTTGTCCCACAACTGTTGCCTTTTCTGTGAATCGCACGACCACATCACAGAGAACTGCCAGGCTCAACTTACACTAGACGAAAAGAAAGCCAAGTTGAAACAACGCGGATGTTGATTTCGCTGCGCTAGGCGTTTTCACCGCGCCAAGGAGTGCAGGAGTGCGAGAAGGCTTTTCGTAAAAATTGCAATGGACACCATATGACTTCCTTGTGTGACCCAGCGTGGAAACGCCAATCGCCGGAAAGATTGCCGGCGTCCAGCTCGTCAATGGAATCAAAGACCTCCGACAGAATGGTTCTGCTTCAGACAGCGCATGTCTGGATTACGGGCACTTCACGCACACATCTGGTGAGACTCTTATTCGACGGAGGTAGCCAACCTTGTTTTATAACCGAAAGGCTGTCGAGGAAGCTACGATCGAATGTACTTGCAGAGGAGGAGATGACGATGTCCGGCTTTAGAAATTCGTCCTTTCAACGCAGGCGATACAATAGAGTACAACTCACCCTCTACAGCCAGTACGACCGTCGCGAATTTGCAATCGAGGCAGTTGAAGCACCCGAGATAAGCAAGGACCTGCCTCGGTTAACGGAACAGACGATTCTTCAGGAACTTGATGCCAAAGCGATGCCATTCACCGACTTCTTCTCCTTTCAAGCTCAGCCCGAACCAGGCATTAGCCTACGTATCTGAGCGGACTTTTACTGGAAACTTGCGACTGGCGACATTCGGCGCCATAGTGAAAATCTCACCGCCGTGAAAACAGTCTTCGGGTGCTCGGTGCACGGAGGTGCGACATCCACCTCTCCGATCGTCGACTTCAAAGAAATGAGAAGCATGCACGTGGCAACTAAAGCGCAGGCAAATGAGCAGAAGGCAATTTCGGAGCTTGACCACCTAGGAGTTACGGCTGAGCGAGAACTTTCTGCAGAAAGTACAAAGAACCTCAAAGCCTTCCAGCATGACGAAGATATTGACAACTCAGGCGGGGAAAGCGCTTCTACATCAGAAAACGCAAACCTTTGTTGCGGTAGGGCTGAAATCGACTTTTGCAGATCACACATCCCTCTCGCGCGGTGTACCGCTTGGCAGAAGACGTTAACTGATTGCTACAAGAAACCGAAGCCTAAACGCGATAGTTATCTCAAGACAAAATCATCACGAATATTTGAAGGGAATTGGATCGCATGGACGCACGAAATGCATGGTTGTTTTCTAAACAACTCCGGAAGCTTAAACTTCCTAGCTGCGCAGGTTCCCTGGTGGGGAGGCTCTTGGAAAAGATTGATTCGGGCAATGAAAGTGTGGATGGGCCCTTTCGCTAATACGTGGTGCTTGCATTTATCCCAGACTTTGAGACGGACAATTCATTCAGCGACTTCAGTGCCTTAAAGCTACAGACCAAACTGCACGGCGTAGTGCCATTTTTAGAACTTAGCCATGTAAATCCAACCGGACCACATGAGAAAACATGAGAAAAAAAATCAACGACCACATGAGAAAACTTCTAAACCTGCCAAAAGTAGCCTCCTGCGTCGACTTGAGCGGCCTTCAGACGCTCCATGAACGTGGGCAGAGCCACGTCAGATCGCTAAAGCATCTCGATGTTCACATTGATTCCTACGGAGTGATGGTAAAGGCTGCGCTATTGCAGAGTTTACCGTATGAGGTCGTGCTCAACTTTAACAAGTTAACGTGACGGAAACATCAGCACGAGAAAGGGAGATGTGAAAGGCCCGCCGATAGGTATCGACGTTACTTGAACTGGTTGAACCTAGAAGTAAGGAGTCGGGAGATTACTTCCGTTATGACTGTATCTGCAATCAACACACCACGGATGCAAGTGAAGGACAACACTCAAGGATCTGCTTCGACGTTAACCGTTAGGTTGTCCCACAACTGTTGCCTTTTCTGTGAATCGCACGACCACATCACAGAGAACTGCCAGGCTCAACTTACACTAGACGAAAAGAAAGCCAAGTTGAAACAACGCGGATGTTGCTTTCGCTGCGCTAGGCGTTTTCACCGGCCATGGAGTGCAGGAGTGCGAGAAGGCTTTCATCTAAAAATTGCAATAGACGCCATATGACTTCCTTGTGTGACCCAGCGTGGAAACGCCGATCGCCGGAAAGATTGCCGGCGTCCAGCTTGTCAATGCAATCAAAGCCCTCCGACAGAATGGTTCTGCTTCAGACAGCGCATGTCTGGATTACGGGCACTTCACGCACACATCTGGTGAGACTCTTATTCGACGGAGGTAGCCAACGTTGTTTTATAACCGAAAGGCTGTCGAGGAAGCTACGATCGAATGTACTTGCAGAGGAGGAGATGACGATGTCCGGCTTTAGAAATTCGTCCTTTCAACGCAGGCGATACAATAGAGTACAACTCACCCTCTACAGCCAGTACGACCGTCGCTAATTTGCAATCGAGGCAGTTGAAGCACCCGAGATAAGCAAGGACCTGCCTCTGTCAACGGAACAGACGATTCTGCAGGAACTTGATGCCAAAGCGATGCCCATTCACCGATTTCTTCTCCTTTGAAGCTCAGCCCGAACCAGGCATTAGCCTACGTATCGGAGTGGACTTTTACTGGAAACTTGCGACTGGCGACATTCGGCGCCATAGTGAAAATCTCACCGCCGTGAAAACAGTCTTCGGGTGCTCGGTGCACGGAGGTGCGACATCCACCTCTCCGATCGTCGACTTCAAAGAAATGAGAAGCATGCACGTGGCAACTAAAGCGCAGGCAAATGAGCAGAAGGCAATTTCGGAGCTTGACCACCTAGGAGTTACGGCTGAGCGAGAACTTTCTGCAGAAAGTACAAAGAACCTCAAAGCCTTCCAGCATGACGAAGATATTGAACACTCAGGCGGGGAAAGCGCTTCTACATCAGAAAACGCAAACCTTTGTTGCGGTAGTGCTGAAATCGACTTTTGCAGATCACACATCCCTCTCGCGCGTTGTACCGCTTGGCAGAAGACGTTAACTGATTGCTGCAAGAAACCGAAGCCTAAACGCGATAGTTATCTCAGGACAAAATCATCACGAATATTTGAAGGGAATTGGATCGCATGGACGCACGAAATGCATGGTTGTTTTCTAAACAACTCCGGAAGCTTAAACTTCCTAGCTGCGCAGGTTCCCTGGTGGAGGGAGGCTCTTGGAAAAGATTGATTTCGGGCAAAGAAAGTGTGGATGGGCCGTTCGCTAAGCGTGGTGCTTGCATTTACCCCAGACTTTGAGACGGACAATTCATTCAGCGACTTCAGTGCCCTAAAGCTACAGACGTAACTGCACGGCGTAGTGCCATTTTTAGAACTTAGCCATGTAAATCCAACCGGATCCATAATATTTGGCCGGCCGGACCCTGTTGGAAAATGTGATCTGGTGGGTTGGAACACGACAAGCCATCGAAGACGACCTCACAGGCAGCGAGGCTTCAAGACCATCACCTTCCTCTTCAGAATTGACCCCCTCGAAGGTCGCTATTAAACCGGTGCTTTTCTAACCGCCTCTGCTTCCTGGTCTTCAACAAACTCAAAACTCAAAATGAACTCCGAACTCAAAATGGACTGAAATCTGAAAATGAATTCAGAACTCAAATAAACTCAGAACTCCCTCGTGCTAGGAATTCACTGGGGCTCAGACGGACTCTGATTTCATTACCATTCAGAGTTTTAAAATTTACACAACGTGGTGGTAAAAATATACAGGTGCTAATTCGTGAGCTCAAAACTCTTGCATTCGGTCCGACAAGACACCGTAACTCCTTTGAGGGCGGAGGAAACCAATTTTGTTGCAGATTTATTTACAGCTATACCTGCTGGCCATGAATATTAGCGCTCGTTGCAAGCAATTGTGCGTATATATTGGATACCAAACCCTTGATGTAGGCTACGTGTTCGTGTTCATGACAGAGGCGGTCGAGACTCAATGATTTGCTGGGGCCCTGGGAAGAACCAAACAAGGTTTGGTGAGGGGACGTGCGCGCACTGCTCAGTTCATTTACGTCGAAGCTGTTTAGGGTTATGGTTCTATGCATTCTTGCTCTGCATCCTAAAAAAACCCCTTGTGTCAAAGCGAACTGTCCCCACGAATCAGTGAAGCGGGAGGCCTTCACGGATACGCGTTTGCTTTTTTAATGCGTAGCACTCTTTGCCTCGTACTCCCCTTCTCATCCGCCGGCCAGGATCGTGTAACGCCCTGTATTTCCACAAAATTGGAGATCACAGATATCACGGAAGTTCGACCTGTAAACAATGTAAAAGCGTAAACGTAGATGTTTCATCATACGAAAGTAAAAAAAAACTAAAAAAAAAAGAAATATTAAGAAAAAATATCCAAAATGGCACACCTTGTAACACGGGAGTCATGGATAGCGACACATTAGGTTATAATTCAAAGTGATGTGCCTCTATGGTATGTGGGGTAACAAATTGAAGATCTCGAGGAGATAAATGACGTGTGGCAAACAAAACAATCTTCGTGGTCATAATCATAAAGTAGTTATCGTGAGTCGTAATAAAAGGTTTTACTTAATAATGATAACCCGTAGGCGAATGGGGTCTCAAAATAAATGTGTCCATTAGAAAAATAACGTCGGACAAATAAAAAATACATCCTCGTAGTAATAATGACATAGTCAAGGTGAATCATACAATGATTTCAAATTTTGTTGGGATGCTGCTGGTGTGTCCGCCACACCGAATTGAAGGTCTCGGTGCGAACGTTTGGCGTGGGACAAATGAAATGCTTCCTTTTTATAATCTTGAAACAGTAATGATGACTCATAGATATGCTTAACATTTAAAGTGATGTGCGCTAGGGACTGTGGAGTGTGAAATTGAAGGTCTCAAGGAGGGAAATCACGTGACCCAAATGAAAATTTCTTCCGATCATAATATTGACATAGTCATGGTCAGTCATCGATTGGGTTAAAAATCAAAGTGATGGCGCCGCGAGGTATCGGGCACCAAATTGAAAGTCTTGATGAGTGGAGTCACTTGTGACGAATAGAAGATGCTTCCTTGTGATCCTCATGTGGTACTCATAGTAAGTAATAAATTAGGTTAAAATTCAACGAAATTCTGGCAGAGTGTGCGTGGTAGCAAATAAAGATTTTGATGAATAAAATCATGTGGTGCAGATAAAAAGCGCATCCCGCTGATCAGTACTAGTTAGGAGTAAACCGCGCAAATTCATCGTAGATGCTAGAATGGTAGCACAAAATTAATTGTGGTGTCAAATGGAAGGGTTTGAGGGAGAAAATATAAACCGGGCAATGACCGCAACGTAAGACCAGTATGTGCAATCACTTCATAAGTAAAAATTCGGAGTTGTGTCGTAACCACATCGGGGCTGTACAATTATTGGTTTCAGTGTCGGGATTCCCGTGTAGCTAAAGCGAACACATGCTACATAGTAATGGCAAGAGCAGTTTTGAATCAGGGCAATATTGTAAGCGCGAAGGTCCGAAGCGTTAAAATTCATTTATTTCATTTCCACATTATTCCCATCATCAAAAGGAACACTTCGTCCTCATCTGGACTGACCCTTATTAGCGTCGGTTTCTGGACCGGTGTTCGGAGAAGGCTGTGTCCTAGAATAAACGTCCTAATTCATCAAGTACCCAAGGCTTTTACAATTCAAAAACACTCTTCTGGTGCTTCATAGGGATCAATTGTGCTTGTGGCATTTGACCTGGCCATCGTTAAAACATGGCTTGGTCGACACCTTGCGGCTCGCAATGTCTGGAAAAAAGCCCGCGTCGCCCCCAAAACAACGCTGGTGAACAGCCACAGGGGCAAGATGGAAATGGAAATTGGGGAAACTTCTTTAATGTCTGGATGCGTCAACATCTGCAGCCAACCACTGCTCACTGTACCCTTCTTCTATAACTTGTATACACTAGACTTTGTCCGGGTCGGCCATTTTCTGACGATCGAGGCACCACCTGGCGGGAATTTTTTGGGGACTGCGAGGCAATCAAAAGACGTCGCAGTCCGACGCTGTTTCTCCGTGCCGCGCGTGGATATCAGATGTCCAGGCGGCATCAAAAATCGGAAAGTGTCATTTATTCGGTGCGTCAGCAGCGCCACGTTCAACAGGGCTTTAAAAAGAACGTTCGAAGCGTCCGAGAGCTGTCAGATTTGCCAATAAATTCTGTCCCCAACCCGCTAAGGCGGCGGGCCACCCTACTAGCGCTTTGTCCTGACGGGGGTTGCCTGTGAGGCTATATTTAACCATGCAAGCAGGACGCCCCACTTTTGTTCCCCAATTGATGTTTATTTCCTAATTGGGGCAGGTTGCTGTGATTGCCTTTACTTGGCAATGCGCAGGAGCTACTCGTTGGGGCGTGATTGCGCCATTGTTTTCTGAAACAATCAGCGTTAGGGCAAAGGGCTCGTGCAACAAACGTGTGAAGTGCACCACGACAAAAAAAGTGTCTGCCTCTGTGGAATCTATTCGCTGCACAAATTTCTTGCGCCCCTTGAGTGCCGCCGCGAATGGGTCACCGTGCTGAATAGGAAAGACTTCGAACCAAGCAAACTTGCCAGAATACGTGTGATTGTACGCTGCTTCCGAAAGCACGGTTTATTTCCCCTATGTTTTTGTTGTCTGGCATTTGTTCTACCGCACGTTTTTGTTCTCTGGTGGTATGTTCTCTTTACCTCACCGACGGGAAGCCGACAAAATTCATCCGAATACCTATGCTCGGGTATGTGAAAACATTGAGCCGAAAGCAAAATAAAAGCGTCGCGGTGGCGCACAACGCCCGGTCGGTTCAGGAAATAGCTTTTCGCGATTCCCACCCGCCGCTGAAATGCTAAAGCTCTTCTAAGCAAGCAAATGGCGGTGAAATCTTGGTGTATCAAAAAGTTACCCCTGTTTGGCAGGAGGAAATAGTGTTATGAGATGGCAAATATTTTACTTTCATGAGCCTGTACGTCTAGACCTGCACATTTAAAAGGGTATTTCATGGCCTTGTTTAGCAACCAAGTCAGTGTGATGTATGAGAACGCGTATTAAATGTCAACAGGTTCGCGCCCCGACAGCAGCAAGCCATGCTTTGAAGCTTGCACATTGCCGGCGCGATCGAGGGCATTCGGATATTGCGCCAACCCACTTACGTCTTAGCGTATACGTAGGACGCATATCAGCCCAATTGTTCCTAAGCTGTTTCATGGGAACTCAGGTATGTTGAAGGATTGCTGCAATGTGTCAAAGAGTGCTGCAATGTGTCGAAACAACAAAGTTTTCAAGATGGCGTGCCAACAATCAACGAGTACCAGTATATCCATCGTGCACTGTATCTGGCTTTTTTACTTAACTGGTCATTATTCAGTGCCATGATTTCTGATGGTTGCATCCGATCCACCTTCCTTCATGGACAAAATATTTTGATACCCTACACCCCCTACCTGCATCACTTTGAATTTTAACCCAAGAATTGACTAGCCATGACTATATCATGGATAAGGAAGACCCAATTCTTTATTTATTCCAAGCGATTCCCCTCATCGAGACCTTTAACTTGATACCCAACAAGCCCTATTGGCGTCACTTTAAATTTTCACTCAATCTATGACCAACCAAGACTATCTTATAACTACGGCCAGAAATTATTTTCCTATTTGTCCCACGTGATTCCCCTCAATGAAACATTTAACTTGATACCTCACCCACGGTAGCAGCTTGGGCTTTTAATCAAATCTGACTAACCATGACAATCATGACTGTTAGCAGGGCGCATTTTTATGTGCCCGACGTGATTGCCCTAATTGAAACCGTGTATTTTATACCCCATTTTCAAGGCCTCACCTTGAATTTTAACCCAATCTATGAATCACCATGACTATCTCATGATCAGAACCACAAAGCCTTTTTTTATTTGTCTCACGTGATTCCTCGCATTAAGATCGCTAATCTGGTATCCTACACTCCCGAGCGGGGTCACTTCGAATTTTAACCCAATATAAGACTCACCATGACTATCTCATGAATCTAACCACGGACCATTTTTGTGTTTGTCCTACGTGATTTCCCTCATCGAGACCATCAATTTGATACCCAAATTATCCTAGTGGCATGAAGTTGAATGTTCACACAAACAGTGACTAACCATGCGTATCTCATGATTTAGCCATACCGCGTGTGATTGCCCATGGCTATCACATGTGATTTCCCTCATCGCAACCTTCAATTTCATTCCCCGCACACCCTAGTGGCATAGTTTTGAATTTTAAACCAATTTATGACCTATTATGTCTATATCATATGATAATAATCAGGAAGCATTTCTGGATTTGTGCGACGTGATGCCACTCATCGAGACATTTAATTTCATACGCCATACGCCCTAGCGGTATGAATTTCATTTTAACCCAATATATGACTATCCATGACTAGGTAAATATAAACATAACGCATTTTTGTCCTACGTGATTCCCCTCATCTATACCTTGAATGTGATTCCCCACACGCCCTAGGGCCATTAATTTGAATTTTAACCCAATCCATGACTTAATATAACTCTCTGATGACTATACACAGGTAGCATTTTTTTAATTTACCTCGCGTGATTCCGTTAATCGGGACCTTTAACTTAATACCTTACACGCGTTAGCGACATCTGTGTGAGTTTTTACACAATCTATCTAATAATGCGGTCATTATTCTATCTAAACGGGCGTCGCCCAGTCAGTTCAGTTGACAACTCATTAGAAACAGCGGAGGGGACAGCCGCCACCCCTATCGCCCGGTGCTCACCTCTTCGTTTTTGACAACTAGCAAATCAAACCGCTAACAAAAGCAGGCTAACAACCAGCAAGAAAGTGCCGCCGTCTGCTTTCCCACCACCCTCTCCTACCTTCTTAGAGGATCCATCAAAAGGAAAAGGTGCGCTAAATCTTATTTATGACTTCACCAGTCGATTAATATTCACACGCCCAGCCGCTAAATCAGACGCCCCCCCCCCTTCCACATTCCTCCCCACCAACCGATGATCCGCATCGCGAAAGCTGCCGTATCCGCCGCTACCGTGAATGGCGAGCCCAAGGCGGCATATGAAACTTAACCAACCATATCTGCCTCCTGGGTTGCTCGTATGTTCTCAGTACTCAAAATTTACTCAAACTCAAATTGTACTAAGTACTCCAAATGTACTCAAACTCAAAATGTACTCAACACTGAAACGGTGCTACATATAAAAATGTACTCAGTACTCACAACGTACTCAAACTCAAAATGTACTCAAAACTCAAAATTTAGTCAACTCAAATTGTACTCAGTACCCAAATTGTACTCAAGCTCAAAATGTACCCAAAACTCAAAATGTACTCAAAGTCAAAATGTACTCAATACTCAAAATGTAGTCAAACTCAAAGTGTACTCAGTACTCAAACTGTAGTCCAGCTCTAAATGTATTCAGTAGTCAAAATTTACTCAAAACTCTAAACTAATTCAAGCTCAAACTCGCAATCACGGAAACTCAAACTCACGTGTGAGTTTGAGTGCAAATGAGTCTGAGTGAGTGGACTCATGAGTGAGTTCAACGTCCTCTGCTTGTGCAATGAGTCTTTAGTCCTCGTTGCAGTCGATTAAATTGTGGTGTATGTCCTCATCGCCCAGTAAGCATCAAAGTTTGTCCATGATGAGCGCAAGACACTTTGAAGCGGTAATGTTGCCAGGGTGGTAGAACGTCAGCAAAAAATGACGTGTAAATGTCTAAAAAGGATATGTTGAAACGCGAAGCTTCCTGTCTCATAAGTAGAACGGCAAAGAAGCTCTCGGGCGATATACGAACAGTGGAGATCTGGATGTATCATTAAAAAAAGGTTTATTTAAACGATGCGTATTCAGGGGCGAAATTTGAAAACCGCCATAAAGTTCGCGTACGTCCGTTGGTTCTAAAGGCGAGACTTGTTACATTCAGTATATAGATTTGATACTGGGCTAGTGTGAAAAGCAGCCGATGCCAAGGCGAAGCCCCAAGGGCAGCACTGTGTCCAGCATTCTTAATGCTGTTTTTGCCACTGGGTCGTACACGACTGACATATTTTAGGCAAAACCCAACCAAGGATGTATACAGGCACAGCAGGAGTTCTTTGTGAGCACCATGCGATTCTTCTTAGAATTTTAGGATATTAATTGTTTCGAGACATGTATGCTTAAGTTGTTTAATTGGAGGAATAAATGTGAGTTTGACATCAAGCACTGAACCTAAGAACTTCTTCTTGCCCACAAGAATCGACAATTCATTAGGAGCAGTTTCTGGGTCCGGACGAATCCATGTTTTCTGGAAAACACCACAAAAGAGCTCTTTCCTGGATTGAGTTTATTACCTTTCTTGCCTGCAAAGCCGGCAAATGTTTTGTCAGCAGACTGAACTTGACGTGAACAGATTGGCATATAACATGATGTAAAATATGTCTGGAAGTCGTCTACATATATAGAATAAAAGATGGTAGGTGGCAATGCCGTCCTAAGAGAGTTCATCTTAAGTATGAAAAGAGTACGATTAACACTCCACCGTTAGGTGCGCCGTTTTTCTGCATGTGCACCCGCGAGAGTACGATAGCGACTCTAACACGAAGCGTTCTCCCTGACAAATAACTAGCAAGGGCGTTTAACATATTGCCCCAAGGACCGAGTCACTTTAAGTTCATAAGAATGCCGTAACTCCAACTGGTGTCACAGAATTTCCCGATGTAGAAAAACACCGTAAGACAAAACTGTTTGTGCACGAAGGAATCCTTGATATTTGATTCAGGTGGTTTGGGTTAGTCCTTCCTGGATCACCCCCCCCCCCACCCACCGTGGTACTCAAGCAAGTACATGAGACTCCGGTTTATCATCTTCTGAGGAAGCTTACATAGGCATCTGGTCAGAAAAGCCACTCGACAGCTGGCGGCAGAGGAATGGTTCTTCCCTTTTTTCAGGAATGCTGCAAATATGGCCTCCCTCCAAGACCTCAGAATGTGTACCGAAAGCCATAGTTTACAGTGTAAATTTAGGAGTATTTCAAGTGTATCCTTCAAGGGGATCATAATTTGCGTGTGTCTGTGTATGAATTTACTCATGTTATCAAGAAGCGCCAACTTTGCTGTTTTGCCTAAGAGGTCGGTGCCTCATGTGGTGGCAAGAATTTTTGACCCTGTAGGAATGATGGCGTCATTCACAGTTCCAGGGAAATAATATTTTTCAAGAGATATGTAATTGTCCAAACCCCAAGGGGAAGCAAAATAAACCCAAAAAACGGCTGCCCCGGCAGACGCCGTCCGCCGGGGCGGGAACTTTTTGGCCCCATGATGTCTGTTTTGTAGAGTATCATCCCGCTTTCATCGCAATGCAATGACGACAATGGTGCTGGGGGCTTGCGGGTATTGGTACCCTTAAAATATTTCGCTGGATGCAGTTATAATCCCAGAATGCGGTTGCTCAACTGCGCGTTTTTTGTGATGTGAGCAAAAATGCATACAGAGAACTGGCTTATTTAATGTTTCAGGGCAACAATCAATGGTAGAAACAAAGGTGGTGATGGCTGTATTCAATTTAGATTCGCTACCATAGTGACGTTGAAATGACCATGACCTGAACTTCTTCGTTTCGTACTTGGGGCCTGGATGTCATATGTCCTATCAGTAACCCTTAATAAAAGGTGCTGCAACGTGGAAACCTCCTTCAAGATGGAGTCGTGCATCATTGTGAAGTAGTTTACTCGTAATCCGTTTGGAAGAAACGAATCTGCAAAAATCAGTACCTGAAATTCAAACTTCCGGCAGAGACACCGTGGCGGCATTATCCCCGTACTTGGAATCCCACCGATCGTCCAACTCGCGGGGATTCATTGCGCAAAAAAAGCAGTGCAGGGGGAAGCCATGGACACTCGTAGTTACAGCACGAGCTGACATATTGGCACAGGGAAGATTCGGAAACGTGGTTGATAAACCTCGGCAAAAGTCCACTGTGTGAGGACTATAAACCCCACGTGTGAATTGGAAAGCTGTTCTCATTTGCTGGGGACTTTGCGAACCACTGCATAGGTATTTGGGTTCGTCAAGAACTGTAGAATTCTTCCCACTAAGCCATCTCTAATAATCTCACTGACACAACTTGGGGACCGGGAACGGTACTAGGTGAAGTGTTGGATAAACCGGGGGACTTCAACCGGTGGGTGCACGAAGACCGCTACTGCAGGTCGCTGCTGAACATTTTACACGTAACTGGACTCCATGCCTACCTTTAGACTTGTATAGTGTCATCAATTTGCTGACTACCTATGCTTTTGTACCCTTTCTCTATCTTCTACCAAATGACTTCTCTTGTCTTGATATGCCTCATACCAAAAATGCGAAATAAAAAAATGGTTCAACCAGAGCGGTACTATGAGAAGCTCGACCAGCTCGGAAGTCATGCTTCTCTCGAAAGACAAACAAGAAACATAACGCCCGGTTATATAATGTCGTCAAAGGGGTTGTTGCGTGCATGCAGCAGCCTATATCCTTTGGAATGAGAAGATGAAGTGAAATAACCTACTTTACTACCGTCTTCTCACGTGTTTATAGACCTGGTCATTCGGGAGAGCCGCCACCCAACCATTCACCGTGGTTTTCAAGCCGCATTGACTGAGATAAGGCAGACCTTCTGGGTTTAGAGCGAAAACAAACCATAAAAAAGATCAATGGAAAACTCAAAGTTTGCTAAAAGACACGTCGGAATACAGATATGGCACCGATTGCACCTTACCAGGGATACAGTACGCCACTCGCATCTATTCCAGACCACAGGAACGGACTTTGCTGGACCTCTGTATGCTCGTGCGGAATTCTCCTCGGCAAATGTTTCCATTGCCTTTTTCCCTCGTGTTCTTAAACAATCCCTTCCCTTGGAACAGCTTGTTTTAAGGCTTTAGGGTTGGCTGTTTCTTCTAGCCCTCTAAAAATTGATGTCGCGCACTGAACTACCGCTTGTAACCTATACGAACAGTGCACAAATTTATAAAAGGGGAACAAATCGATGGAATTGTTAAAGATTGCGTTCGGCGACGGGAAGTACCTTGTTTAACGCGCCAAAGAACGCGTGCAAAAAATCTTATTTTTCGAAAGATGAGCGTGGTGGGGCAGATAATTGGAGTGTTTGGGGTGAACCGGGACATTATATTTGAGGCGAACCTGGTGAAAGGTACGCTAACATCTGATGAAATGAGCCCGGAACTTGAAGAGGCAGAGAGTTTAGTTAATTCCACACCGCTCACACATGTTACGTCAGCACCCACTGATAAAAAGTCCAAACGCACCCACACTTTCTAACAGGAAGAAGGCTTATGGCAATTCCTGCCGGTGAACCAGAAAGAGTGGTATCAACAAAAAGCGAAGTCGCAAAGTGACGTGATGGTGACTTCATCGTAAACGACTTGCCGAAGACTTCTGGATAATGTGGCGCAAGGAATATCTGTTGAATTTGCGCTTTTTAATACTTTCAAAAAATATTCTCAGGGACCCAGCCTGAAGTTCAATATTTGGTACAAGTGCCCAAAGATCCCCGAAAGACGTGAAAGGTTGGTAAGATTATAGCGAATATCTTTTGATGTGATGAAAACCTCCGAACGTGCGTGATGCTGGTTCTTAGCGGAGCCAAAACGCTACGGTCTTTACACAGGCTCAAGCTAATTGAGCTTACTTCTTTAAAAAAAGTTTACACTAGTCATTTCCGGACCCGGAATAATGTTTAGAATGCGGCGAGCTGTAACCAGGTTTATAGTGGGTTCTGGCATTTCAGACCCGGGGAATTAAAAAAGAGTAGGCCGGCGGACAAGACACACGAAGAGCGAAGAAACTGTTCCAGTAACCATGTGACAGCTTCTTATGACATTTAATGATGTATATATAATTTACATTGTTTCACTCTAAGTTTGCTTTTCACATTGTTCAAAACCTCGGTAAAATGTTTCTCCGTAAAATACAAATACATTCAAAAATGCATTTGGATATCAGTAGGCAAATAGGTGCGCGGTGTAGAGAATATATGGCGATAGTCCGGCACGTACGAGTACCTCATTACATTTATTTTTGTGTTTCAGAAGACGTCCGCTTTTTTTGTTCGGTTAGAGCCATACCACCTGCTTTCCTATAACCTCTCTTAAATTTACATATCCTGTCTTGCTTCTTAACGGTGGTGCTATAAATGCCGTTTTCGGCACCTATGAAGCAGCTGGGTAAATGATGCTCACCACAAGGCAGGTGTGTGTTCTGGCTCTTGGTTTAGGCAGTCACACAAAAGAAACGAAGGTTTCAGCCCACTGCAGCGCCGATGTCAAGCATGAAGCTCGGGTAAAACGCGGTGGCGACCAATGCTTGGCGCGCAAGCCTTAATCGATGTTATCCATGCGCCCACGTGTTCCACTCAGCCGTTTGGTTGAAGGGGACCGGTGAGTGAAATGTACAAAGAGTTTTGTCGTCACTCATTTTGGTGTCATTGAGTGCGACGTTTCGGGCTATAGCTTGGTTCAATTTTTCGCCGGTATAGCCGTTCAAACACACATTGCTTCAAATAAATCTATCGAGGACAAGACGCACCCGTAATAAAAAACTTAATTCAGTATGTGCACGTGTGTTTCTTACTTGTATTCCACAAGTCTCCTTTTTGGGCCTGCAAAAGTATCCCTGAAATATCCCGTTACGGCAAACCTCAATTCGTCTTAGTATCTGTATTTTAGGAGCCCAACGCACTGTCATGAGCAACCCCCCAGAAGGGGTACCTTCCATAACCCCCGAAGAATTATGTTCCAAACTAGAAATATAAAAGTGTGTGGACATTTAGATAACGACGGAGACGGGAAGGAGAAAAGAACGAGGCAAGCGTTTGGAGAAGGAAGAAGAGGCGAATACCAGGCTACGCTCCTGGAACCGCCCTCGGCGTCAACAGGGGCTGACGACTCCTCAGGCATACCGACACAAGTTCCAAGCCATGATTCTGGGGGGAGATCCCGCGGCAACGCACCGTAGGCGGCTCAGGGCGCGAGAGCCTACTGGGCTGCCGGCGGCAACGCTCGGGTTCCGCACCGCATCGGTTGAAGAACGCACTTAGTGCTACGCTCCCCTGGCTGTTGACGCTGACGGCCAAGCCCACTTCAAGCAAGCCTCTACGAGACGCAACGGTCGCCTTGATTGCTACGCCGAACAGAACGACATCTGCGACAACGTGAGGCGATGCCATCGTTCACGACATTTAGCGAGCTCGAACCGATAGAACACTTCTTTGACTGTTTACGTACTTGTCGTGTGCTCCGAAAGATAGTCCTTGTCAAATAAATGGTTTTTCTGTTATCCTGTCCGCTTGATGAATTGACATGACAATTTTGGCGAGCCTGCCAGGATCCATCATTTTTTGTTGTCACAGTCAATTCAGCCAAGTGGATTATGGAACCAGAATAACTCTTAGCCCTTACCGAGGCACTAGGGTTGACAAAGAAAAAGGCGTTGGCGATGTACCAAAGAGCAGCCCAGGAGGAGCAGAAGAAAGCCGAACGCGAACAGGAAAAGGCAGAGAGGGAGCAGAGGATATTGGAACTGAAAGTACGCCTCGATGAATTCGCTTCGCAGGGTACAAACATAGATTCAAGCGAGAGATCTGGTTCCATATCACCATAAGCCCCTACGATTTGCCCCCCAAAATTATAAGCACCATTCGATGGATGAAAAAAGAGACGAATTGGACGCATACTTACAACGTTTTGAGAGGATAGCCACTGACCAGGGCTGGGTAAAGTCCGAATGGGCTACGGCCTTGAGCTTGTGTTTGGCAGGCGAAGCCTTAAGCGTCTTCGGCTGCATTCCAGCGTCCGACTCACACGACTACGACAAAGTGAAGATTGCGCTAATGGAGAGGTTTCGCTTGACTGCTGAAGGTTTCAGAGAAAAGTTGAAGTGGTGCCAACCAGAAGAAGCTGAAACTGATCGACAGTTTCCAGCAAGGGTCAGCAATTACTTCGATCGTTGGATGGAGTTATCCAGCACGGAAAATACCTATGAGTCTATCAGAAACCGCATTGTCTCTGAGCAATTCTTGAATTGCTGTAATCGCAAGTTAGTCGTGTTTTTAAAGGAAAAGATATTACATGCTATTTACGACTTGGCTGACTCAACTGATGGGTTTGTCGAGGCGCAGGGCTTAAAAAACTTTGGTAAGGTGACTGACCAACAAGGACAGCCAGCAGGTGGAGGAAACGCGCCAGAATTGAGCAACCTCCGCATCACCAAACAGGGTCTTAGAAGACGCTTCCTGTGTGATGGCGTCGGCCATTTAGCCTCGGATTGTCGCATCAACCTTGAAGGCACCAAATCTGATCTAATTTGCCAAGTCTGCGATAGAAGGGGGCACAGGACTGAGGCCTGTCGCTTTAAGCCTCAAGACATAGTTTCGAGCATGGTGTCTCCACATGCAAAGCCAGCACAACGGCCGAATGATGCTGAACCAAAAGGAGATGAAGTCGGAACTGTAGGAGCAGGCACGGCGATGAACAATAGGAACAGAATGCCAAGGAGTGAGGGATTAGTCGGACGGAAAAAGATCACGGTATTGACGGATAGTGGTGCGAACACGGTGCTGGTTAGAAGGAGTTTGGTACGTTATGAAGATCTGACAGGAAAGACGTCACCAGTTATTTTCGTTGACAATACCATCAAGTGGTTACCTGGAGCCATCATAGAGATCTCAACACCTTATTATTCTGGGAACGTTAGGGCAAAACGCCTAGAGAATCCTTTATATGCCCTGATACTGGGGAATTTTAGAAGCGGTTTATTACTGAAGGGAAGAAGCGGCTTATTACTGCGTGGTTCATACATCCAACAAGAATGCATTGGGTGAAAGATGAGGCTGATATCCAGAAATTAAAGCTTATTGTTAGTAGGCGTTTCATGCGTTAGAACGAGCAGGTTGAACCTTTGTTTGAGCACACTGAGTATGCTAGAAAAAGCCTGGTCACAATCAATAAAAAACAAAAAAGTCATCCACGTATCTAAACGATGACGTTTTTTTAATCAGGTAGAGGAGCATCATATCAATCATCTCCGTCATCTCTCAACTACTCCCACTGGCCAACATATACTGATGCGTCTTGGTATCGGGGCCCCAGACTGTTCTCAATTAGCTATCCCCATACCCCGGCCTAAACGCGACTGCCTCCGTTTGCGTCCAATTCCGAGGAACATGCACCCCACCTACCACACAGGTAGAAGGGATCAATGGGCGCGGGCGCTCACCAAGCAACTCCCCATTAAACCCGAAACATCTATATGTTGATGCGGCAGAAGGCAGAATACCGCCACCTCGACGCCTTTGCCCTCGCAGTGGTTAACAGCCCGAATGACTTCACTGTTAACTTCCTAACTGTCCGCACCACCA